>JAQFYC010007597.1:0-10254 GCA_034694165.1 Tomocerus mixtus
TTTCAGCAATATAGTCGTCTCACAAATTTTGGGAAGAGTCTGAGAAGACTAAAGAAGAGCAAGTGCCCATCACTGGTTTGTATACAAGACGTAAATATTGGTATAAGTATTCATTTGCGTGTAGATTCCTGCTAAAAATACGCATTCCATTGATACTCTTGTATTGTTCAAAATGTACTGTTTAGTATTATATTTAATCCCAGTCAATTTGCAAATTAAAATTAGAGCTCCCAAAGTATTGCCCCTCCACTCTCCTTGGCTTCCACGTGTGGTAATTAATCTTGCTCGATATAGTAGTAATGTACAATGACGATAATTGAGTTTATTTATTTGTTGTTTCAGGTGAACCATTCTAATGACACGTTCATCAGTTTGAAAAATGTTCAGCTGGAGAATACTGGCAGGTACAAATGTTCCGTTTGTGTTGAGCAAACATTTCAAACCATTTCGGATATTAAAGAGCTCACGGTTGTAGGTAAGTATCCAATTTCAAAAAAATTAGTATCGATTAAAGTTTCCTAGTAAAATGATATTCGTTTAGGCATAGTAAATAAGGAGTTTGTAGACATTAAAAACGTAACAGCAACAGTCATTGATAAAATACATGTAAATAAAACAAGTAAGGTAATGCCCATACTTAATATTTTCCCTAATGTTCACTATTCGTCATTTAGCAATTCTAGACAAATATCGGTTAAAAGATGGAGTATAATGTGTAAGCTTAGTTTATACTCCAAAAAAGTGAAATAGTGAAAAATTTTCAATTTATAGTTACAAGCTTCAGGAAGTTATTTTCGCATTAAAAAAGGGAAGATCTTCGCTTTTCACGTTAATAATTCGAAAAGTGAAAAACTTTTTATTCTACAATCATTAGAGTATAAATGACAAAAGTGAAATTCTTCCTTGATAACTTCACGTTATTGGAGTATACTATACACCACGCGTAACAGATATTCTTAAGTAAATGTACTGAAATAATAATAGAATATTTGTTTCATAAAGAGAAGTGTCTAGTACAATTTTGGTACCCAAGTACCAAGGTGTTTCCCAGTTCTTGCAAATATCAGTATTTTCATCATGCAAAGAAAATAATATTAGTAAGCAATGAAATGTGAATATTTTATTTGTAGTAGACAGTAAAAGTGCTTAACAAAGTGTGTACTTTATAAGGCGAACCTTTTTTAACCATTTCACAGTAGGCATTAAGTAATTTACATTTCAATAAACTTGTAAACACTCTGTTTTCCTTGGGGCAAGCCAAGCCAGGTCATTGTTAGTGTATTGCTGTATAAGTGTAGACAGCTAAGATTTTATATTTCATAAAAGACAAGGGAAAGAAATCAATCAATCAAAACAGAGATCAATCAATTCCCCATGACAGTTGGTAAACAAGAGAAAGTTAATTTCGACTTGTCATGTCGTGGGAAGGGAAGTGAAGTCAACTCAGATATTGCTACTATCTGTCTATTCCAAACACGAACTTATCTGTAGGATAGGACATTCATATTTCATACCGTAGTCTGCTCTGTAGGAAAGTAAACTAGAGCAGTAAAGTAAAAGTAAAGTAAAGTCGAATAAAGTCAGAGTGAGGAAGTAGGTAAGCGTAACCAACCTTCCAAGCCAAGCCAGCCCACGCCCACCAACATAACAGAATAGCACAAAACAGCAGAACAGTCAACAGACGAGCAACTTCTCTTTACATTAAAGTACTGCACTGACACGAGTTAAAATATGATACTCTGTCTAATTTATTTACTCCAGTCTCGCTACTTCTACTATTCTTCTCTCTTTTCTCTTCTAAGTGCATATAACGGTTGTTCTGCCCTGTTGTGGTGTACACTTATATATCTATATGAAATACAGATCCCCATGCCATGCCTTCTTTATGGATTATCTGTCGTATGCATGTAATAAAATGCTTCAGCTACACTTGTGTCTTTTGTTTTGTTCGATTTCTCTCGGATACTATTGTGTACCTAAGTTTATGTATCTACCTACCGCATTTATTGAATTAGTCACCCTGCGGAAATCGAATTTCAATGAAGAATACTATTTGAGAGTTTCTTTGAGAAATATTTTCCATGCTTGTGTTTTCCAATCTTAATTGTTTTCCTAATCGACATTACAATACTCGCATTGTTAGCCTGACTACTTAATACTACTAATTTATAAACTCATCTTCTTTGTAAATTATGATTATCAATTATTTAGATGCAAATTATCATTATAGAGCGTTTAATAATAATAAAAATTATCCCCCAATGGAAATTTTTTCTAAGAGGGGAAGTTAAAATTCTATACTGAAACACAGTTCTTTGCACTTCAACTTATTCAAAAAAATACGGTATTATAGCTAACCGCGAACTGGAGGCTTCCAAAGAAAATTTATTTTCCACTGATGTTGTATTAGTAATCTTATTGAACCTTGTAGACAAACAGTAGCCACAGAGTCATTACTCTCATTTATTTATTACCTGTTTCATTATCTGCCTAATGCGCTTGTTCTTATGTAAACGGATTGAATGTAGGTGTACCAAGTAAGTGAATATGCTACCAATTTCTTTTTATATAGCATCCATCAACATCTAGTTGGGTGACGATACATCATATTTACACTGTAAACATCAATTTACTGTGCAAAGATGAGAAAGGCATGGCATGAAAATTGTAAATATGTTTACAATAATTTCCGATATACAGATAACACAACATTGTTTAAACGCATGTAGCTATTTATAATTTTGGTTAGCGTTTGTTGATTGTTGTGCTAACTTAACATTTTCTTCCGTTAAATTAGTGGCTACATATTACAAGTGCACTGCAGCGTTGCAGACTATGTTGATTGATTTGCAAAGCACAAACCGAATGATCTTAATTACGGTAATGTGTCGTGGGCACAATCTCACATCAGTCACAAGTGTCCCATTCAAAATTTTGTATTTTTAACGTTTCTGAATGTAGGGAATTAAGATAATTTTCCTAGCCGATAAGGAGCACATAATGTATTGATAACTTTAATGGTGTGTTTTACATTACTCTTTTCTTCTGGAGTTTCTCATTGTTAACTAAAAATGTCTAAATCTTGAAAGCTGATAGCTTGACATTATTATTAGCGAACAATTTTACGAAGGATTTCAGCCATCAAAGTGTTCAATGTAGACACCTAATTTTCACAAAATTCAACAGAAACCAAATTAATAGAGAAATCGGTGGCCTGAGGCATCTTGTGCCTGGTGCCCACAAATATAATTTTCATTTCTGTCCAATACAGTGAGGTTAATTTAACATGGTTAAGTATTTTCTACTGTACACAGTGCACATACCTACTTGAGTAGGAACTTTTAGGTACATTTTGTATGGGTTTCATACAAAGCACGAAAATTGTACCTAAATGTGCCACATAATATGTTCGATTGTAGCTAGAATATCCAGCAAGGTATACATTTTATGTAACCAAGCCCTATTATGTTTGTAATACAAAACTACAGCATTAGAGATAGCAGTGAATTTAATACTAATGAGTTGACTATCTATTTGTGGTTTATTACTCAGAGTGGAGTCTGGAGTCAGCTAAGTTCAGTTGTGCTACACAGAGTTATCGCAGTTCCAGTGTAAAATTAGAAAGAGCTGGCGACCACTTCCTCTGGTTACAAATGGAGAAAGCAGGAGTGAAAACGAGTGCCAGAGTAAAATTCGAATGAAAGTATAGATAGATTTTCCATTGGAAAGCATCTCTATGTATTTTCAAGTGAAATGAAATGAGTTGATTACAGATTACCGTTACCATTACTATTATGTATACATGGTGTGTAGTGTAATATCTTTTCTCCACTACACTACATAATGCATGCATGCTCACTACGGTACGTACAGATAGCGTTACACTTACACTTAGCATTTACATTACATTGCTGGTATGGCGCTGGAACTGGATCTATGTATTCCTAGGGAACGGTTACATTTTACATTAAACAACAACAGTATACGCGTAATAATAATAGATTATAGAGGATGAGTAGAATCTAGAATGTAGAATCCCAGAGTGAAATATTAGTATGCCGTGTGGTAGCGGCTTTCCATTCCAAATCCAATGCGTTAACGTTAGACATTCACTACAGATTCCCAAAATATAATGCCTAACTTTAGTTTTGGCTTTACCATTTACAATGTATTCAAATAGGTAAATGAACGATTGAGAAGCAGCACTATTGTAGTGTTGGTATCCCTATTGTCTTTTCGTATACCTATAGACCTATAGTATAATAATTACAGCTCAAATTGTGCGTAAACTTCTCTGTGTGTGTAGTGTAAGTATCGGATACCCATTGCCATTGTCTTTTCTCAGCGTAACGACTTTTCTCTGTTATCCTTTACCACACTGACTCTGCCTAACTGTCTGTAGCCATAGTATTGTACTATATTACTTAGGACCTATTTTCTGTTGAAGCATTAGCAGCTAGAATCCGCAAGTAGCACCATGAAAGCATGGATCGGATGCGGTATTGCCATTTACTCATATTAACCTGAAATAGTTCATTGTTTTGGCAAGTCGCGTCCCGTTCCTTTGTTCCTCTCAAGTTAGTTCTGGGGTAATGCAAACTAAGAAATGTTTACATAAGGAAAGTTTCATTTCGATGGATCTTGAAACAAACGGGAAAATAGAATTCGATTAGAGAGCTTTTGTCTGTCCCAATTGGAATTTCCAGGAGGAAGGATTAGAAATTAGAACGGAGAGTAGAACAGAACACAAGTGCAATATATACAGTTGGAATTAGTAGTTACGTGTTTCGTAAAGCTAAGTTTCACTCTCCGATCCAAGTGTTTGTAACAACGTACATATTTCAGCATAACGGTTCTAATGCATGCAATTTATTCAATTACTACTAGATTGAGGTAACATTTAGCAAAAACTAACAAAATGTAGCAGTAGCAATATGTTATTTTTCAAGATACAAATGCACAACAGTGCCTGTACATTACATATAAGTAAGAGGGCAGTATAATTTATAAGTATAACTAGAATTAACTATTTTACATTTGACGTATCCAGGATTTTCGAGTTTCGACTTCATCTTGTCTTGTTATACGACACTTATTAAGTATCGTATAAGTACCTACTCACACATGTAAGTATAATAATGCAAAATGCTTCACACATGAATTACCCAAACTATAGTAGGTATCGCCAATCATCATCACGCTACTAAACATATAGGCGGACATAGATATAAGTTAGACTGATATGGGTCACGTGGAAGAGAATTGCACTTGAATATTTTTAATTGCAAATTCCATTAAGTCCAATCCAAATTGACTACTGTGATTCCGATTCCCCGAAGCTAAAAGGAAATGCATAGCTGCGCAATTTTGCTGGTAAGAAGATATGGAGCATGTAACGCTGTTTCGGTATCGGAGGATACATATATTCAGTATAAATGTAGCATTTTCTCAAATACTAGTACTTACTACTAGAAGTAGCAAACTATTGCCATTACTTTCTATGCAGCTCACTTTCCATTCTTAATGCTTGGTGTACATCGTACCAAACAGTGATGCTAAGCAGAACACGTTTACCTTAGAGAAAATGCTAGTGCACCTGCACAGTTGATAATTTCTATAGCGGCTACAACAGTATATTAGTAATACTGTTGTTATTATGTTATGTAGCTAGTATAGTACGATTCACATAGTTGCACATTTACTTTACCTTTTCTAAGCGTTTTATTTATGTATCAGGAAGTAAACTATTCTGATGGGAGCATCAGGGAAAGGTAGAAAGGTAACTTTAAATGCAATTAAATCTGATTGGTATATATGAGATACAATTTGTTAGGAGGCTAACTGTGTTTTATGAGAATAGGAAAGCAGCAGTATTGCACAGTTACAGAAAAGTCTGAGTAGGATTAGGATACTGAATGCTGATTGAGTAGAGTTATTTTACATACCATTATATACTCTAGACTTTAAACATATACCTAAGTCCTAAGTATAGACTATGTTACTATATTCTACCTAGCCATTTACATATATACTCTACGTACTGCCTATATTTATGCGTTCTACTTTCCTTGTTACCAATTCTACGATTAATTGGAGCATCTCAGTTTATTTATTCCAAACAAATTGTTTTTTGTTTCAGCCATCGGATACGAAAGACCAAGATTATATGTTGAGCAATCAGCATACCATCCAGGCGATACAGGGAAGGCTAACTGTTCCGTAACGTCGTCTTCACACATTGTAAACTTCACATGGTACATTAACGACTTCGAGGTAAGAAATTTTATAAACCACATGTTCTATTTAGTTATTCTAGGACGGAACATCCCACGTCATGGAAAAGACCGTTGACAAATGAGACCGGAGGACAGAACGACCAGTGTCTGCCCTATAGTAGGCATACAGAGTTTTATCCTTGCCAATATGCACAAGTATTTTCAAAATTATCCTTATTATCGACATGTATGTCTTTCCGTCCCCCGGTCTCGTCTTTCAACGGGCTTTTCTGTCCAACGGGATGTTCCATCTCATTACCCTCTTTAGTAGAAATCTGTTTCGAAAAATTAGGGATACCTACTGCACTCGAGAGTATGTATATGTATTTGCCTTAAATAAATTTAGATTTATTTGTTCCGTATTTAAGCAATGGATAATAATTTGATTGCAATATTGGTCTGAAGGAGTGAATGTTTCCTCGCAATTTGTCGTAGTCGGACTGAAACAAAGGATTCTGTTCACAGAACAAAGAAAAAGTATGAGTGAAGTTGAAAGTAATGTAGCTGTAGTAAGTAAGTAGTGAAAGTAAAGCGAGTAAAAAGTGAAAAGTGCCGTAAGGCTCGGGGAAAGCTCAGTAGTTTTAGGAAACGGAGTGTGTCGATCGGACAAAACGAAGTGAGTGAGCCATTTTCCCTATTTACAAAGTTTTTACTTAGCATTGAGGTTCCATTAATACAAATGATAGAAAAAACTACAGGGACAGATATATACTCGTAGATATTATCTGTAGGACTTAAATCTATATAGACCACTGTAAGTACAAGTTTCAGAGTTCAGTTTAGTGAGTTCACTATCTATCTATCTGTAATGTAAGTATGTTGAATTGAGCTTCCTTCCTCCATTCACTCAAAGAAAACTACCTACCTATAACCAAACCAAACCATCTTAGTTACATATTACATATGATAACTGTGGAGAGGAAAACATGAAGAAAGCAAGCACATCTTTCTCCTTTCCATATCTCTAACTATCATTCTAATACTTCCTCTTTGTCTTTTCTTACTTACGCTAGTTAAAGAAACTGGCATTCTTCTTTGTAGAGTATTCCTACATTACATTATATTCCCCAAGAGCTGAAAATAAGTAAATCTCTAAAAGGAAGGATAAAAGGAAGGAATTTAGGGTAAAAAACTAAGTAAGCGAACAACTGAACTTAACCGAGGAGACTACTTAAGTGGAAATATTACATATTCCTGTATACTATAGGTATGCTGTACTATGTAGCATTTAGTACTTTTCTTTGCCTATTACTATGCTATACTTCAATGTACATAGATGGAAGACTCCAGCCTAAGTCCATTAGTGTGGGAATGTAGTGTAGTGGCGAAAATAAGAGAAACCAATCGTAAGAAACAGTTTTAATGTAACAACCCTAAGCCTAAACTATGATATGAATATTTCTCAAGCCTTCCATTATTGGTATTATTATGGGTTCGGTTTTTTATTTCCATCTTCATTGCATGGCATAGCCATTGCCCCAAACTAAGAACGTTCATTGGAAACTGTTATTATTGAAGAAAAGTGTCATATCGTGTTCTTTTTACTGTTCTGTGTCTATCTGTAGGATTTTCTTTGACTCCTGTGGTTGTTCTTTCTTGTTATATTAGTACTGTATATATTCCTTTAACAACTGCACATACCTCATGCATGCACTGTCTATATAGTAGGTATAGCCGTGAAACTAAGACGAAATAGTATACCGCTAGGACCATAACATAACACTACTGTTTTGGATAACCGTAGCAGAATGCTAAGAGCTACTCTAGTCTTTACTCTTTTAGTGTCTAGTGTTTACTGGTATCTCTATTTTGGTATTGGTATGTGTAATTTCACTTCGCCCTGACATTTAATGCATAAACGGAAATGTTAAAAGAAAATTCTTATGCACGTTTAGACAGTTGTTAGTAGTTATTTTATCATGTTACCATCAGTAGAGCAGTAACAATATTCCATTTCTTACATTAAGAATATCCGAGTGCAGTACAGAGTACATAGTGCAGCACAGTTGTAAAAATAGTCCAGTTTATACTTCACAGAATGTATTTATACTTTTGGAGCTGAATATTTAAATTGAAATTTGACATGAACTTTAAGAAAAGCTTTGAAACGAGCAAAGCAATAACTACTCTGGTAATGTATGTACAGTATTAGGGAAACACTCTTAGTTTTCTGCTTTTAACTCAAAATGCTCCGTTGGGTCGTCGGACTTTAATGTGATGTGATAGGATGCAACTCGCTGAGCGTTGGTAAAGTCTGGCCTGGCCCATGGGGAACTTCATTTTACGATATCATTTATTCACTTTACTGGTCTAAGTGCATTCAAAGTGCAGGATATGGTATTTAATTTCCGTCCATTCATTCAACTGCATTTGTCGCAAACACAGATTGATATTATTATTAAATAGATGCTACTTTCCCCTTTCTGTCGTAGTGTAATACTGTTAAATAGGAGCAACATTGGTAAATGAAGACGTAACGTAAATAGATTAACTCGTCACGCAGAATGGACTATGCTATGGGTGTGCAATTACGCTTCCGGTTTAATGTTTAATAAATTCATTAATTCACAGATCGTAAATAGCTTCGTTCATTCAATTCTTCTTAAATGCCATAATTACAAATTCCATGTTCAGAAACGCGATTTATGTAGGTACTACATACATAAAGTACAAAATTCATTGATATAAAATTGAAATACAAATATTTGCCTAAGTCGCAAACTTTTTATTTCTTAATTACAGCCCCTTGTAGTACCGTATAGATTACATAACAATGCATAATTTATATTACAGATTGCTCCATCAGTAGCCCGAACAGTAACATGGAAGGATTACGATGATGCAAAGTTGACGACGACGATGTCAGTGTTTGCCTTCGATGTGCCCCAAAACTACAACCACTCTAGCATGAGACTGAGCTGCAAAGGCCAAGTTTTCGACGTTTACTCCGAATTTTCCAGTATTGCAATTCAGACGACGCCCCGTCGCTATTCCTTAAGCAACCAAGACACTCTCTTACGTTCCAGTGCGACCATTAAAGGTAACTTGGATAGCTGTGTGGCTTAGTGCAACTTCCCTTATTGAGCAAGAACTAACAAACTACTATACTTAACTTGTAAAAGATACCCTCATACTTATAACAGTAGATTTCTTACCTAGTGGAGATATATTTACATATAACATAAGTTTTGTAGCAAGTCTTACACAGTAGTTGGTAGCGCGACCTGCAATTCCTTGAAGTACTTAAATATACTGTAATTTTAAGTAAAACAATGTACTTAGACAATTCTATCTCTAACTGGCATTAGTTTATATAGTAAAACGTACATATTGTACGATATAATTCTATTTGCTATCATCATCCATGTTACATGCTCTCCAGAATATGTAATGGTGAATAAAGGGAACTCTTGGGACATTATTAATAACAAGATAGCGAATACATACTGTTATGATACATAGCTGCCAATATGACCAACTATTAAGTAGCATATTTAATGCGTGTACTTATACCAAAAGTAAAGATGAATTGGGTTCATATGGTAGTAGCACATTTTACTATTGAAAAAGTAGTTTTAACTTGTGACTTGCATACATGGGTCTCGCATCATTTGTTCCCCGACTCTTTTTCTCCCCAGCCTCATTTGCTCCCGCTTCATTTGATCCCGCCTATTTTGATCCCCAGCATATTTTGCTCCCCAGAATCTTTAGCTCCCCAAG
This sequence comes from Tomocerus mixtus, assembly GCA_034694165.1. Classification (NCBI taxonomy): domain Eukaryota; kingdom Metazoa; phylum Arthropoda; class Collembola; order Entomobryomorpha; family Tomoceridae; genus Tomocerus; species Tomocerus mixtus. The sequence continues at coordinate 9,996 of JAQFYC010007597.1, forward strand.
ACCATATAAAACTGTATACTTAAAATACGTAAATAAGTATTTATTAATATTGTGTTAGTCATTTAGCGGTGCTATCCATATGGAAAATGTAAAAAAATGCGCCGGTCTACTTTTCCATTGCATCATATTTTGAAGTACACAATTAATAACAAGCACTACCTAGCTGTGCACTAAATTTGGCCACAAATGTATGAGGTTAAATGTAAACGGAATAACCAATTTGGGACAGTGGGCAATTTATGTATGATAGCTTAGGTAT
>JAQFYC010007598.1:0-10254 GCA_034694165.1 Tomocerus mixtus
AAAATACTTTCATTTGACCTCTGAGCCGTGACCTGTGACCTCAAAAAGCTCATTATAGCTCCATATCCATTCTACTGGTAGTGTATTTTTGGGACCCCATAGTGCAATCTGCAGAGCCAAGAAGAAGAGTGATGTTTCTCGAGAGAAACATTACATTGATGAGTTTAGAACTGAGTGAGTGAGTAAGAAACACATTCTCACACATACTATATCCTCTATGAAATGGAAACTTACTTGCCAGTATCTGTTATATCTACCATACTATATATTTAGGTACTCCAACATATTGGAGCAAAGTTAATGTCATAAAAGCGTAGTAGCATAGTCATATGAAATTGCAAATATGATTTGCAGTATTACACATGTATCCCCTAGTACTATCATATCTGTAAGTAGTCGAATTGTGTATTATAACATCTGCCCTTACTCTAATTCAATGATCAACCATACAATATTTTAATATTTAATTACTTTAAAGTACTATATATTATATACTATATTACACTTTTATTGTACAAAGACATACATGAGCGTACCACAGTTGTTAAATACCATCTACATCGGTGTGCATAGCCAGCATCTCCGTCGCCACCAAAGACTCGCTTTGCATTTGTCCAGTCAGAATATTACATACGTTACAAAAAGTTAATTGTAGAAGCAGGATTTTGTTCCTGTAGTATTAAAAATGAGGAACATCAAATTACATAAATGTCACTTGTACACTTTCATTGTGTATAACATCACTTCCGGATTTAGAGTGAAACTGTGCTAGTGAGGGGAAATAATAATTTGCAGTCTTATTATGTGGAAGACAGACTACTAGTAACATACTAATACCGAGTAACGTCTTTTGTTTGGACTTTCCTTACCTACAATAAGTACCTCCTCTTTCTGTATATACCTAGGATGTTAAAGTAGGATTGTAAATAGATAGAACGTAGTTTACTAACTAACTTAGCTAACTACAAATGTCTACTCTCCATCTACGAATGTAGTACTTGAAGTAACTGTAGGCAAGTAAGGTAAGTATGTATTATTTTGAGGAGGTGGGCCACTACTAACAGTAGTAGAACAGTATAGGGTTGCGTTGTTCGCCTTGTGTGGAGTGTACATACTTATTAGTAAACGCAAGAGTAAAAGGAGAAGTACTCGTTACATAGTTCGTTACTTTTCCCTCGTTTTCTCCACTAATCAGCTCTGCAACCCTTCCAAATGAAGATTTCTCTCATCTGCTCATTTGTGGCGACCCAAATGGTCACTTCTCTTGACTCACCTTGATTGCCTTCAACTAACTTTCCAAACTTACTTACGCTGCAAAGCCCTCTTCCATTCCAGACTCTGATTCTTCTTCTCTCCTTCCCCTGCCTACTTTACTCTTGTCTTTCTCCCGCTTCATTGGAGTCATTACCGAAAGGGTTCAATGGGAAAAGCAATAGTTAAAAGACCAAGAGAAATGTTATGAGCTTTATTTTACTACTGGCTACTTCTTTCTATGGCCTTGTAAATTGCAATAAAGCCTATATCCACATCTTACTAACTGTATATAGATATTACTATTACATTATTATACTCTATATGTTTCTCCATAAGGAGTAATAAGCTAAACACATATAGTTCATATAAAGATCCCCTTTATATGTACATGCATACTATTTATGGCGTATAATATACATTCCACAAGATTCCATGTAATGTGCCCATGTCATACACAGTGCACTAGATGAGTCAGCCAAACTAACGCACTCTTCCTCCTCATCACTTCCCTTTTCCTCACTTATAATAGGGATGGAGCAGCTACTTTAGTTTCCCTTTCACCCACAACTACCTAAATGATATTAACTCTTTAATTACACTTCTTGGCATTACCATTACATGCTTACGTTTCTATTGCTGTACGACTTTAAAAATAATCATGAATCCTTGTGTTATATTTTATCAACACTGTTACTGGTCGGTTTTAGACTCTATCTGACACTGGACCTAATTGTAAGAAGACTTCATAAAATGACAAAAATAACAAATAGCTTTTCCATTCTAACCCATGGATATATAATATGTACATCATGAAACTTGAGTTATTAGCCAATAGGTAACAAAACAAAACGTTAACTCAGAGATATTTTAGTTCAGTAAAAGTGTTATGTTGAATTAAAAGAAGATATATATAGGGTGCAGACCTTAAAATAATCTTAATTACTTGAAATGCCAGCTGTATAATGCAGTAGTCTCTATTTTAGTAGTTTATCAACGTAGATACTGGTATAATTGATAAAACCTTCTCATTTTGCACACATTTATGTATTTATGTTAAAATAGGAATGCAAAAAATTAATTAAATGCTTTCCGAAGAAGCTATGTACCTAGGTACATAAATATATAAAATGGTCCTTATGTGCTTCTTGTATGTATGTAGGTGCTTGAAATTCTGGTATACTACACAGCGGATATATGTATAGATACATAATAGCAAAGAAAGAATCATAATATATTAGGTTTAGAAAAGCAAGTTTTCGTTGAGTTTGAGAAAAGGGATAGTCGACAACATTTTCCTGGAGGAAACGAGAGTTAATTAGGAATACTCTGAGGAGGATATTTATGCGAAAGTGTCACGAGTGTCACTGACGAACGGCCGCGTTCAATAAACTTCTCTAGCGAAATGATCCTGTCTAGCTACTTACTCAGATGTTGGTTTAGGATAAGACACTAAAATAAAATAGAATGCTGGCAGAAGGAGAAAGAAAAAAGAAAGGATTTGGAATGAGCAACCCATTCACTCACTCGAAGGCCCCTAGCTTTACTTCTTTTACTTTCCTATTTTTCCAGTTTACGTTTTTCAGGAGTCTTAGCTGATCTCAGCTTTCAATCCAAACCTAACTCAATTGTTTCCTGCATACGAGAAATGGATCATGTATGGAGTATACTATAAAATATCTAGAAAAAGGGAAGCAGCTCTAAAAGCAAAATAAGTAGAGTAAGTAATACTAAAGAAAAGATTTAATACATTACAATTTGGATATACATATATACCTATAAGACATCAGGTGTTATTGCTTACATACGTCGGTAGGCATAATAATAACATGTATGTTGAAAATCCATTTAAAAGGTTAATTCGTAAGATATAGTGCTTATCAGAATTGATTGCGTAGTAAGAAAAGTAAGTGAATGAATGAAACTGTAAATTGTAATGCACTCCAAGTTCAATATTTTATCTTGTCTTCAGCACGCGCTGCCATAAAAAATACAACAAATAACAATAGTAGTTGAACCTTGGGTTTTATTATAAGCATTAATATATACATATGTACAAATATTTTTGGGTAGCCGACAGAGCAAACAGTGAAATGCTAACGTCGATAGATAAATATATATGTAGAAGTCATGTCATGTCGAATGTCAACTAAAGTAAGCAGAAATGCATGTCGTAGCTCTATGTTGTATGTATTTAGGTAGGTACATATAAATGGTGTTAGAGTCAGACACACAGAAGTAGGTAGGGGAACTAAGCCCGACAGGCCTAAGGAAACAGAAATAAAAATTCGTGTAAAGAGAAAGTGGGAAAGAATGATGTGAACATTTGGATTCGAATATTTCTTGTACGTCGTAGATCTTGGAGACATGACATGACACCGGAGACTGATATAATTTAACTCTACTACGCTGCCTAATACAAAATTACATGGCACACGAGAAGATGTATAGTAGCTACTTACTAGGAGTAATACTTATAGGTATTTTTATATATTATGTAGCATGTAGTTATGTAACGACTCTACAAAATAAACTCCTCTAGAAATAAAGCTTATATGTTTATACATATAGATATATAAATACATACTTAGCTACTAGGTCCACCAGTACTTAAGGTTTTTTATATACTTAGGCACAGATAAGTATTTCCACTGGCATCGCAAGATCACTTCTTTTACATTTATACTCACCTTACAACTCCAACTTTAGCTCTATGACTTATACAGGAGTGAAAGTGCCATGGGAAAAAGAGGCTTGATTCTATCACAAGACAGTCATCCATTTTTCTCCGTGATAAAGGCACTTTCCTCCACTCTCCTCTGGGTTCCTATTAGATGAAACGTTCATGAGCCAATCAGCCAAACACAGCACTTCTTCTCAACACACACCCACACCACTGTACATGTACATACGCTCCGATGCACACAGAACAATGACATGAAACCATATATACATATTTATATCTGTATTTTTCTACAATAAATTTCGTTGCCCATTCTATCGAAGGACCGCCAGTAATTTTGCATCTTATACGTAAAGAAAGACAATCTTCAGTTCCCATCTGTATTTATTTCTCCACAATATATTGTAGTTGCTAATAGTTCAAATGTACTCACCCCATATGTACTATAAAGCCGTCTATTTTAAAGGAATAATATTCTTGCATTTAATAGAATTATTATTGTGTAAACACGCTTCTTGTATTTTCTAGGAAACAACTGAATAACTGTGCAAATTACATGCACAGATTGTAATTGCAACGAATTAATCTTGATATGTTAGTTGAGATCAATTATAAGATATGCAGTTAATGAGAGCACAAAGAATTATTACACAAATTAGTCAAGGAATGATTTGTTAACTCTGGCTAGGTAATTAACTTTGTCCATATCAGGTAATAACCATTTACCTCAAGTGTGTTTCATTGCTGTTTTTGCATGCAAATCTGATTTAAACTTAAACAGAGGTAGAAGTACCAATTTTACCTATGATAAGTGTTTCGTCTACAGTCTACGACAACCCAATTAGGAATGGCAATGTACATTTAACTTTATTGGTGCTTTTCTTGAATGTAGTTTATCATGTATTTTGTAGCTACCAACTAGAATAGAAATATGTACCTTAGTACAGTTACATAATAAGTAGCATATGAAATAGGTACTGTGTGTTACTAATAAAGAAAATCCACTAGCATTCCCTACGAATCTTCAAAAGGCCTGGCCTACAAATATAAATATTGCTGCATATCAGAGAGCTAGTTATACGGCATTTGTGTGCGTTTATGCAAGGGTATGTGTTGTTTAATGAAAACTGTGAAGTTGGCTCTTTGGTACAATACTTAAATATTGTTTGTCATAAGTCAAGAGAAGAGAAAGCGTTTTAGTTTGCTAGGGAGTGGAGGAGAAATTTTATTTGGATTTAGCAGCTGCTTGCTTTTAGCTTGAAAACTCTCCAATATTATCTGCGTTGGGTTTAGGAGTAAGTAGTATTAGAGTGAGTGAAGTTCTACATTGTACATACTTACTTCCTACATGCCTGGTTTGAGTTGGCGCTGGCCTGTCTACTGAGGACGGTGCAATTCTTTGTCAAAATGTTAAAGTCCATTCACATGGTCCACTCCCGAGCTGCTGCTATGCTGGTACGGTCTTTGTGTATACATAGTAGTAGTGTGGTAGTAGGTAATAGAAATAGAAAAGAGTGTCGAGTGAGATTGTTGTAAGTAGAGTAAAGCAGGAAAAGAGAAGAAGAGATGCTGAGATCCATTGAGATTTGGTGAGTTATTCTGATTCAAAGAGCTCTTGGTTTGTTATTTGGCTTGTTCTCTGGTGTTGATGTAGCAGGGAATGTGAGTGATGTCAGTGAAAGTGTTTACATGTAGATGCAATGAAAGGGAGCAGGATGCGGCCAGGCCAAGCTACATACGCTTCCTCTAACTTAAGTCGTCCTAGTGCAGGCTCCTCTAAGTTGTAAGGATTTATTTATGTGCATGGGTGCCTAAAATGGAGAATGCAGCTGTGAAAGAATGGCGCATTAAGAGAGACAACGGGGCGGAATTTCTCGCATGTTCCTGACATAACTGGATCTCCAGAGCAATTCATGGAGTCAGTCCAACCTGGAATGTCTCTTCCTTTCCACTTGGATTCAAAATTATTGGGTAGAGAGTCTTCTGATGGGACTCGCCGAAGTCATTCACTACCAACTCAGCATTAGCAACGTCCATTCCCATCTAATGAGCCCTCGTATTGCAATTTAAGCTCCTGACATACATGTGTTTGTTCAGAAGCCAGAGACGAACTTCTATGTGGAGTAGGAGTACAGTGGAACTCTCCAATGCTCTGCTCCTACCTGCCTCCACTTATTGTTAGTCTTTTGTCAGGTTGTCAGCCAACTCTCCAGAGGCATAATAATACCCAGACTAACCTAACACCTATGTAATACTACTACTACTACACATTGGCTATATAGGTATACGTTACCACTAGCTAGCTAGTAGCTACTGCCTATGTGGACTCTCAATAGCCTATTATGTCCCTCCTCTCCACTACTAATAACTACTAATGTCCAAATAAAAATATATGTAACTATTACCAAGCTAAAGGTAAGCGACACATAGTCCAATTTATTATGCATTTCGTTTTATATTACTACAAGTAGCTATAGAGTACAATAGTAGACGCAGAGAAACAATTACTACCCACCTAAACATTTATAAACCTCACATCAAGAGCATCACATATTAATTACCGCTGAATTTAACCAAAATCTTGTATTATTGTAAATTTACTATTGTATACTTATATGCAAATGTCATCTCTGAGTTTCCATGTAATGCAGTTTATTATTTAAGTGTAACTTTGTATGGTAACAAGAAAAGGTAAAGATTCGGGAAATGAAAATATACAAAAACGGCTACATTTCTGTTAAAATCCCAGTACAGTTTTCCGCTGCAAATGAAAGTTAAAGGATATATATCATAGACATTACTCTAGCACAAGCATATTACGGAATTACACAATTTGCGTATACGCTTTGATATAACGTATGCCTACATGAAGAAATTATCAAACCCAGCAAAATTCAAAATTCATGGTCACTGCACAATTAATTATTTAATGAGAATAATTGGCGCAGTAATAACAATGTCACATGCTGCCTATCATCATAAGTTGTCTAAGCCAAAATCTGGTCTGCTCTATGCAGCATTAAATATAAATGAGATATATTCTCGTGGTTAGGTAGATAAAGTGAAAGATTGTATACACGCGTATTCGTAATTGCTTGGTCATTAAAATTACCGAAGGGAGAGGAGATTTAGAGTTAAAGCAGGAATAGGAATGGCCGTGGAGTGGCATTTGGATAAATTTGTGTAGAGTCTTTGCCATTGCCACTGGTTGGCATATGTTTACTGTAATGTAATATATTTCATCTAATACTTTGTGTATTTACACTTTGAATAATTTGTTTTCACTATTTGAGCGTTTGAGTTATAGCATATTTAGTAGGGAAGAGGAGTGTAAAAAGTAAAGTAATTCTGGCTTACTAATAATACACTTTATACTTTGAAGAGAAGTAAAGAAAAGTTGAAAGTAGTAAAGCTCATTCAGGATGGAGGCACTTTGGAGAAACTTGTTAAGATAGTAACCATTTGAGTTCACATAGAGCAAGGCATATCAGACCAGACTAGATCACCACATCACTTTCAAACTAGTGCAGTGCGATGCATTCTCCGATTTATATTATATTACCTACATGTTTATGTTGCAGGAAAATTTGATATTTAAGGATTTGAGCACATGCCTTGCATAATAATATTACATGGAGGTTCAATGTAATTTCCAAATTCTTTTAACAGAATTTTATTCTAGTTATTAGAGCTTAATAATTGAACAAAACACTTTCCTGATATTCTTTTAGTGCACAGGAAATTTCTTAAATGCTGTGATAAAAGCCTGGGCATTTATTCACAATGAAAAACGTTATTTTTCCTTGCATTACAGATTACCTTGAGAGAGAAGGCAGGAATAACTAAAGCTGGCTAAGACACGGCGCACTTTGTACCTATAGACTCTGTATGTATGAATTTGGAGCCGTTTTAAACCGGTGCTTATTGGCAATTATCATAATGTTCCAAAACACCATTTTTAAGGAATTTTTCTGTACCCGAACTGGCAAATTAATAATTTAAACTAAAATTGAAATTCAAGTACCTTATATTTGTAAATAAATAGATACTTTCCTACTGCAACTGGTTTCAAAACAATGTTTTTGGTTTCTGCAAAATTGGTTCAATTTGTATTAGTTTTGGTTACATTCTGGTAACCTAATTTGGTGCATGAGCAAATTTTACGGTTTCTGTAAATTTTCTTGGGATACAATATCTACCTGCAACGTATAAATACGCCGGAATCCATAATACGATATGGAGGTAGGTAGGTATGTAAGTAAGTATGTACTTTCGCTTTCTTTGAATTGAAATAGTTGGCATAAAATGTTTCCTCATAGAAAGAGATGGATTCCCATATAGTACATAAATTACCAGATATGTAACATTATGTAAGTTTGGCTAGTGGATTTTTTGTCGTTTAAGTTGGAACACATAGTAGTATTACGATATCCGCTAAAGAACTTTTAGAGAAAATGCGTTACAGATATTCAAGACAGATAGCTAACGGGAAGTTGTACTTACAAGCATTGCATGCAAATACTGTTCTGTCCATATTTAGTAGTCTATGGCCCGGCCCGACTCTTCCTAGCTCGCTCTTCATGTCTATGATTTATATAAGAACAAGTGGGCCGAAGGAGAATTCAATATGTATCATCAATCCTTAGGGCATTGGGCCTCAGGATATCGTGTCGTATGCCTTGTGCGACTACCTTCCCGATAAATCTTACAATGACGGCGAATATGAGCAGATCAAACTGGTTATTATGCATGAATAGGCTCCAGTTCTCTCTCCTATCTTCCAATTTGTCTCCGACTCACATCACTAACAATAAGTGCTATCTCTATTGAAATTCCAATGCTGATAGCAACGTGGCGGGCGGGCCAGACAACACTCCACCATACCAACCAGTTCAACATCACACACAAACACACACAAAACAGAATCCATTTAAATACCTTACTGCAGTACTTACTACAGATCACTTCTATACATTATATCATCAAAATGCATTCAACATTCTGCTTTTGTGCATAATACTTGTTTGCACGTATTATTTAGGTACTCATGTAATATCAGGTAGGTATCCTTATTTTCCCCATTCAAAATTCTGCTATATATATTCTACATTGGCATACACTTCGTATACATTATGCGTTTATTCTCCGTTGAATCGTTAACTTTCTCCCTTTCATTACATACTAGCTTCTGGCTTGCTACATATTACTATGGATAACATGACTGTATGACAGTTGCTAGACTTAGTAAAACAAAATTATTGCAATCCTAAATCTATCTGTATTTCTGCCACAATTTTCCCATTGTATAACAATAACTTAATCATGTTGCTCTTTAGTTTTAATATTGTCGTATTTTTATACATGGCTTGCAAACTAAAAACAAGTTTTCTGTGCTCTACATTATTTAAATTCCGGATTTGTTGTGAAACTTGAATCGTTGCATAATCTGGTCATGTAAATAAGTAATCCAGTATAATCGTTCCATCTGGTAGATAGGGAATAATAGTGATATATAATATAATGTAAGTACGGCACTGTGTAACGTGCTCAGAGAACATCATGAAATACAATAGATACGAAGATACCGCTTGGATGCATAAAATGGAAATGGAGTGAGATAAGTTGGGAGGTACGTATATAGTAAATATTCGCGTACTAAAGTATCTGTGTAACAGAAAAGATACTCAATGCAGAACACATATTATCTGTTATCAGTAATAAACTGATACGATCAGATTTTCACTTGTGAAGGAAGAGCTATGCATGAGAATGAATGGGTTTAAAGTCTAGGTAAGTGCTAAAGCTACTGCTTCTGAAATAGCCATTTATTGATAAATCTGGGCTGATGTTCGTTTCCTGCTCCAAACGAACTTCAAAATGGACTATCACTTACTTTTAAGGAAACTGTTTCGTCTGTACTTACTACTTAAGGTTTTTATGTAGTAGTTCCCTCACTCGCCAATTCTCTGTACAACATTGGAGTGTGGAAGTGGAATGCCTTTCTATCTAGGATTTCTTTAGGTCGCATTGGCCTTCATGCATGTATAGCAGATATGTGAATGAAAACATTTGTGAGGAACTTACTCAAAATCAGTCTGAAGATAAGGAAGGATGTCGGATAGCCCTCTGTTTCTATAGGAAAGTATGCTGTATCTACTTACTTAAGTTAGATAAGTACTTACGCTAGATAGGTAGCTACTCCCTACTTATATTCACACTCTTTGTACATCTATTGATGGGCTTGTTTTTTAGCCCGCCCGAGTGTGCGAGGCTGGCTTATGTAATCGCAATGTCTGTCCGTCCGTGCGTCCGTCCGTCCG
>JAQFYC010007599.1:0-10252 GCA_034694165.1 Tomocerus mixtus
CTAAATTAGAAAGGTCTCTTAGGGACCAAATGAGGACGATTTGTTTGGTCCCCGGGACGTCTTGTGTTACGTGGGAATTTATGTACATGAACTATACTAGATAATGTAATCATATGTTATCTTCTTTATGTCCAATAGGAAGGCAAAATGACGAAAATGGCAACCTTCGGGATTGGTGGTCATTGAAAACATCGCAAAATTATGTCAAACTGGGCGATTGTTTCAAAAAACAATATGGATCGTATGGAGTAGAAAAATTGGACAATATTAAGGTGATGCGCAAACACTATTCACATACAGAAGTAGCTAAACTAATTATGTGACACGATTAGCATCAAAATGCTAATGATTGCCTATTAATCCTATTAATTATAGATCAATGGTGCAACCACAATAGGAGAAAATATTGCTGACAACGGAGGCGTCAGGGAAGCTTTCAGGGCATATCAGAAACATATCGCTCAAAATGGAGAAGATAAACTTCTTCCTGGTATAAATTATTCTCCAGAACAACTTTTCTTCGTTTCATTTGCCCAGGTGCTAATACATAATATTTAACTGTACACAAATAAGAAGCTACAGATATAAGCATTTACCTAACTATAAGAATCTAATTTACCAAACTCATCCTATTCCCTTATGTAGAGTTTCTGTACAATGTACACACCTGAAGCCCTGAAGGAATTAATTACAACCGGATCCCACAGCCCGGCCCAATTTCGTGTAAAAGGAGTTGTAGAAAATTTACAAGAATTCTCGGACGCATGGACATGCACACGACCAGCAAATCAAAATGTGTGCAAAATTTGGTAGATACAACTTATAAGTAATGTACTGAAACTAGGGACAAACTGTTAACAACTGTAGATTTATTTATACCTTAAACTTATACTCTTTACTCATAAGTTTATAGTTCCACTTACAAATATATACTTACTTATCGGTAGCTTTAATGATATCTTCAACAGTTTGAAGATTGTTCACTGACTATGAACTTCAAGTTAATTGGATAATTTATACTAATGGATCATTGTTGAAGTTAATGTTGACTTGTTGCATCTACTATATTATTATTATTTGTGTACGGATCTGTGACAACACTTTCCCTTAGTATAAAGATTGACGACTAGCTTGCGTTAACACTAGCTTTAAAACTGAACAAGTAGATTTCCAAATGCTAGGGCAAAACCTCATATAAATAGGCGTTTGTATATAGACTCGTATAATGTACGGTAGATAGCCAGCAATGGAAAATTGTGAGAAAGTGTGTGCATAGACATTAAAAATTCAATATTTGTATAAAAAATTAATAAATTCCCTTTTCGAAGAAAACTTCATAACAATAACATTTTAATTATCATAAAGCTAAAGCTATAACATTAATTACTTTATTTTAGCACACAAATACATTTATTACAGCTATTTAAACACTAATCCTTAGTTCGAGGAGTTAATACTGAAAATGGATTCCACCACGAGGATTTTTCATTATCACGATAATCAGTTTGTCTTCCAGGTATTAAAATTGGGTAAGGTGTATGTCCATGTCCACCATCATGGATGGGGCCTGGGTAATATGGAGGAGGAATTGGGGCAATGGGTGGCCTATATGGAGGGTACACTACTGGTGGCACGACTGGAGGAGTTGGATAAGAGGGATACGATGGATACGATGGATACGATGGATAATTTCCCCATCCATGTCCATGCCCTTTGTCAATTAAACCAAGTTCAACTAACAAGGGATTAAACGATGATGCTACCTTGTAAGCGGCTAATCCAGCTAATGGAGCAGCGATCAATCCTGGATGAATTTGCAAACGAAATCGTCTTCTTCCTCCTCCTCCTCCTCCTCTGTACTCTGTTGATATAAAGATGAGGTTAAAAAAGTAAAAACTGGGTCATCGTGACAAGCCTCAACATATTTTGAACTGGCGTGTCATGGTTTGCTAGCCTGCTTAAGAGTGTTGCATTTTTGCTAGCGTTAGTATAGCTTATACATATACACAATGCGCAAACAGAACTCATCTATGCATGTATTTATAAAGATACAGTAATACCACACATTGCATGCAAAAGGTATATTAAGCAGATAAAGATATTTTATGCATTAAATAAATATACATGTTCAGTATTTTGCTTAGTGTAAGTAATGCCAAAATGCTCAAGATATCATACAAGAAATCTCTATCATAAACTTGACCATCTAAATATATCTCGTGTTAACTTTACAAAGGTCAAGAATAATGGTGGGTATACAAACTATTACATATAATAAACTATAAGTATATAACATGCATATAAGATACCTGTGTGACAATTTCATTCAGAAAGCCTTTAAATTCATTTATGACATATAAAAAAGAAACTCAATTACTTACCATTGCCGTAGTAAGGACTGTGGTATGAATTTCCATAGACGTAGGGATGATGTCTTTGATCTGAAATCGATGTCCCTTCTGCATCCGTCGTCTCCAATTTTGTGTTGGTCTTTGTACTATCTGTAACTGGTTGACTTGTTGGATATGTATGTCCCTCGTAAGGGTTATAGTAGCGATAAGGGAGTCGTCGCCAATCGTAGGCTGTTACAAGATCGTTTGGTCTATTGCTGCTGTTAGTACTTCTAGTTCCGTTGCCATTTCTAATTCCGGGTCCATAAAAGTTATTGTATAAATATTCATCATTTGGCCATGTAGGGCGTCCACCGTGGTAGTATGGAGGATCATCTAAGACTTGAAAGCTTATTGTCTTTTTATGAGGAGACCATTCTGAAATTGTTTATTTTCCATGAATTTTTATTAGATTATCAATGTTAGAAAGTTTGAATCGTCAAAGCATTATTTTTTAATCATGTAACTTTACTATGCTCTTTGTAATAATTACTGCTGTTGCAGTTAACTTGCCATTCTTCAATGGTCAGTTACAAGATGAGTCACATTAAAAGCTTCATAATGATTTACATGTAAATGCATAAAAAATGCGAAAGTAGTATCACCAGGCATTATTGGTAATGGTGATCCTACATGTTATAATCTTTCGAAAGCCCTAAAGCAATCTAAAAACTTGGTTTAATCAAAGCCAGTGAATATTCAATTGGTCAAAGGTCAAAAATTTGTACCCACAAGTGTCCCGGGACAGTTTGGATAATTTTGGACAATAAACTTTTTTAATTTATTCAACCTGCATATCAGTTTACACTAAATAATGTCGACATGAGAAAAAATATAATGCAATATTAACATTGCCCCAAATAAAGGCAGCACCACAATCGTAATGGGTAACTAATAGACATCGTTAATTATTTGTATATGTACATGAATTCGGAATAAAATTACAATTACCTTTAGATGTATCTATGTAATTCCAACCTTTGAATCGCGCATTGTCGTCTTGTTCTAATGTTGACACAAATTAAGGATACAAAAAAAGTCAGTTATGCAGATGGTAAAATGATTTCTGTGTATTGTTGAGCGGGCTGTTAAATAAATACACCAAAATTCCTTACCTTTAGATTTATCAAAATTCCATCCTCTGTATCGTGTATTATCATGATCGTCTATTTGACCCGTATCAGTATCGGGTCTCCTCCAATCGCTTCTGTCCCTACTTTCCTTGTAGTCGTCAATTTCTAACCCGTTATTTTCCTCTTCTTCCCCGTGAGATAAGGAAAGTGTGAAACAGAAACAATTAGTCGTAAATTGAAGGGAAACTAAAATAACTAAACACCACGAAAAATCCATTTCTACAATTATTTTGGAACTGAGATTTCATGTGGACGTCTTTAGCTGTGACTTTGGCTTCTGCCAGAACACCACGAACGACAATATCTTGATCTCACTCAACTCTCGACTGGTTGGATGTTCCACTCAAAGTTTTGTTGAGTTGGTTCTGGTCTGCTCTAAAATTAAGTCGAGATCTGCAGATGAAAATGAGACTGTAAATAAATGATAATGGAAAAAAAGTCATATTGCTAAGTAAGGAAAGGTCAGCAATTTGATACGACTCGTTTCGTTGCTTTGCTGATTATTTTTCAGCATACAGAGTTTGACTTTCTTTGACCTGAAGAAGAAAAAGTGACATCTCCACCTACTTACTTGTCTTCACCGTTGTCACCAAATGTAATTACTGTACTTTGATTTTCATGCACTGATAACAACCGTTCTATTGCATGATTACAAAATGCATCAAGTCCATCTCTAGCAAGATATCGCGTTTTATGCACCATGGGGTACGAGTTATACTGTTAAGGTGTATAACATAGGATCTAACTTAGCGTGTGTACAGTACACAGTGTACTGTAAACTATGTACAACCTTACCGACTTTGTCCACCTGTAATTATTTGATTGTTAAGTTGGTGTCAGTGACGTTGTGTTGACGTGAGCAAATTTTGTATTTCATCCAATCATTCATAATACGATAAGTATGAAATTCCTTACATATGTATGTACCTATATAACAAGTAAACAGACAGTAACAAAACGTAAGCTGCAAGCGTAAGTCAAAACTGTGGTAAATAGGTCTCATCCTCACCCTAAGTATGAGTAAATAACATCATTTAGTAGTAAATTGACTATTGTTTTACTCTTACTTTTCGTATTCTCAGTTCCTTGTATTTACTTAAATATTGTGTAGACCTATTACCTATGCACATAAGTAGGTAAATTAATTAGTAGAAATAATTTAACTGATGTACAGTATGGCTACATACCTATATAAGTACACAATTTGGTAGGTAAGGAGCACACGGTTAGGATATCTCAGAACATTGGCAAGAATATAATATGCACACAGATGTATTGCAGTAGCGACAATTGGCTTTAAAGGGGTCTACGTATCTGTATGCATAATGTAGGGCATGGACCACACAGCGTGCCTACGCTAATCTTATTTTGATTAACTACAGCTTTTTGATTCTTACTTCATGTGCGGCAGGTATCATAATTATAATAAGTAAATCCATATTTCAACAGACACCTTATGTCAATGCTATGAGTTTAAAATTAGACACATGTACATACAATTAGGTGCCTCGGCTTCGACTGTTCATAAAAATCTCTCATATCTTACTAATGCTACGCTATATATATGTACCAAAAAAGCTAAGTAAGGTACTTTGTTCTATGTACATTACGCAAGACAACGTATGAAATGAATTCACCCATATTTTATTAGTGAAAAAGATGCAATAATGCAATATAATACATGCAAATAACAATGTGCATACATATTAGTTGAAGAAACATAAGTCTCTCATTACAACAAATTAAGTCTTCTCCGTGTTAGGTCAAATATTTATCAAGTTCAATGTCAGCAAGGAATTGGCTCTTTTATATGGCAACACATACACGATCTATTATGTAGAAATTGTCGAAATAATGACACTACTTGCATATTATATATACATACTTATTAGTTGGATAGAATTAATTGCCGTCCTTGCGGCAAACTTGTAAGTAAATATATAATATGCGCAAAATCTTAGCTATAAAGAATTTCGCCATAAAAAGGTACTAACCATATAATTGTAATATGTCACATTAAGGCAACAATCCAATACATCTACTTTAATAAATGAATGCTTAATTGTAGGAATCTACCATTATTTAGTACTAGTAGTATCCAGGCAATTCAATGAATTGCAATCGAATTTCCTGTGTAACCTTATTCGGAATTTATGCGTTTTAGATTATTATTGTCAAGCACAACACGTCGTAAAATTAATGGACTCAACAGAATGTTTATTGTTTATTGTACTGTGCAAATGTAATTCATATAAATAGAGCATCACCCGACGACCCTTATCTTTAGCATGTATCCTGTGTAGCAGACATTTTATCGTTTGCGCTATCACTCCGTTATCAAATCTATATGTGTCAAGACTATTGCTATTACCTATTTATTAGCATTGGGATTTTGGGATATCTATCTCGTTAATTGCGATTGACTGAATATGGGGAATGAAAATTCGCGATCCCTTTCCTTGAGAAATATAAGTACAAGATTTTCCAAAGTTTCCTTGCCAAAACGGAGAAAGCACAGAAAAGTACTCATCCTTAGTTTGGATGCTGCTGGAAAAACTAGTATTTTATACCGGATGAAAACAGGGGACTTGGTCACAACTATTCCTACAATTGGTAAATAAACTTCATTATCGTCTCGAAAATTCAGATAAGTACGGCTGCAAAAATGATTGCATTTCACAGCATCAATTCTTTAGTATGGCTTTGTAAACCTAGGTTACAACCATGAAACCATACGCTATAAAAGCTCAAACTTTGACTTCTGGGACCTTGGTGGCCAGGACGGAATTAGAAAATTATGGGCCCCTTACTTTGAAAATATCCAGGTATGCTTATACAGTTTCTATTGCGAATTTGTAAATAGTTATAAATGAACAAACATGATAAAGAAAGTTTGTAATTTTTTCTAGGGGATTGTCTTTGTGGTAGATTCCAATGATAGAGAAAGAATAAATGAAGCTGCGGAAGAACTTGATAGAATCCAAAAGTTGTTATTCGCCAGTGATCGCGCTAAAGCCGTTATACTCATACTAGCTAACAAAATGGTGATCTTTTAGATACTCTAAAAAAACTTAAATTTACAAAAACCATAGACGAAATATGATTTTAAAATTTATTTTTGTTTTTACTATTTCAGGATTTGCCTGATGTAATGCCTTTTCAAGAAATCTATGACAAACTTAACTTGCAGGAACTTAACAAAAACTTTAAATGCGAACTTTTATCATGCTGCACTAAAAATGGGATGGGCCTTGCAGAGGCTTTGGAATGGCTACACAGAGAATTAAAATCCCGATTTTAAGAATCTATAATAAATTTCTGACATGTCATGCATCTTTTTTAAGTTGATAAAAATATTGCTACAAAGTGATATATTTTATTTATATATTTTCATTACTGCCATGTTATGTTACATAATTTATTTGTTTTTTAATCAAAATCTTCCGCATAATAAATATTTTTACGTATGCTACACAAGCTAGAAGGTGAAATTAACAGAGTTAAAGTTAACACTCACCCCCAATGATTCAGCTTTCAGACTAGGTTACATATACGTTTACTCTTGCGTGTCCCAGTTACAAAGTATTATAACTATTTGATAAATATAATTTGCTATTTAAATGATCATGCCCCTTCTCCGAATTGTATAGAGCGAAACTGTTTTACGACTTGATCTTGCATTTCTAACGCCATCACTTTATATTCCTCTGCTTTCTTTTCATTTTGTGCCACTCCTTCGCCCTGAAGTGAAAACAAAATTAGAAAATTGGCATAAAAATTATAATTGCCAACGTACATAAAATACACATCCAGCGGTGTGTAATATTAAATTTTAAAATATGCAATTGCCAGTTCTGCTAACCTTTTTATACATTTGAGAGAGATTTGAACACGCATACATATTACCCAAATGACAAGCTTTGACGGAATAATCGAAAGCCTTTGCCATATCTCTTGCAAAAAGATCCTTGACACCAGCTATAAACATTCCGGAAACATAGAAGCAACTCATCCCGTTATTCATAGAACATCCTGCTTCGAAATTGTCATACGCCTTTTTGTGGTCCTTGTCCAGCTGTAATTTAGAAATGTTTGAAAAATAAATAAAAACGGACACTGACCGAGAATAAAAATATATCTGCCGTTAAATGCAAACTTAACAAATGAACCAAAATAATTAAGGGCGTTTACCTCAGAATTAGCTGATGTTCTCATTAAACCAGCATGTAAACAGGCTTCAGGGTACTTTAGATCACAGCCTTTATCATAGTATTCAGATGCCTTCTTATGATCTTGCTTAGCGGATCCTTTTCCAACAAACAGATAGTTCCCATACTTGAAGCATGAATGTCCATAACTGTAGTCATCACAATTTACTGCATATAATTTGCCTGCCTTTTCCCAATCCTTCTTTATTGCTTCGAAGTAGTCAGCAAGTAAGTGACAAGCTATAGATAAACAAAAAAATAAAGTTTTCCCTTTTCTGAGAAATGTAAATGAATTGACCTATAGTTAATCAACTTTTGTATTTAACATAATCTTACTTTCTGCCTTCTTTTCATGATAGCATCCAAAACGATACTCAATTCCTAGATTTTCGATATACAGTTTCGTATCCTCTTCATCTTTCAAATTATAGGCCATATTTTTTAAACTTCAGAGAATTCGAGCTTGAATGTTGAAGCTTGCAGTATGTTGATAGATATTTCTCCTATACGAATAAAATTATTAAAATAAATGATCAATTAATAGACCCCATTCATGTTATAATTAAATTATACAAACGTTCTATATATTTAAAAGATAAATAAGATTATAAATAATTACCAAAAATTTTAAGTTGTTACTGGAAATAAACGATGGACTGCAGCAAGAGGACTATTATGGCACTCGGATAACCGTACAATCTTCATGCAGGCATCGACAATTAAAATAGTTAAAAAATAATTATTACAATTACAATACAATTTTGATTTTATCCGGTTTTTTCAATCCACTATGCAATATGTGCAATAAAGTTTCAGTTCAGGAAGAGCCAACTTCGCTGTGTTATATTTTCTCTGAAATTAATATTGCCGGGCTCGTGATATTCTCTACGAAAGTGAGACGGAATTGCGGAACTCCAGGCCTTTCTATCTGAATGAGATTTCCTTCAGAATTTTAGTCTCTTAGTTTACCTGAGATTTATAAGCAGGTTTTGCCAATTTCTCATTTCAGTATTAATTCAGTTTCAATAAGACAATGTAATGTAAATAAATACCTATATATTATATGTAAGTAAATGGCCTACACTGCACTACACGTACTTATGCAATGCAATTATGGAGAAAGGAATGCAAATATTCAATACACTTTTGTAAATTGCAGATTCTATAAAACAATATCAATGTTAATTATTATGTAATAGGTAATTTGTGTGTTTATTCAGCTCTGTATGCGAAGAAGTAAAAGTTTACATTTTCTATCTGATGATTATACTCTAAGCAAAAGTATACATAAAAGCAACTTTGTATATTTGCCTAATATTTACCCAATTACCTTACCAGCACAATAAACTATACAGTTGTTTATTGTTTATGTGCTCAAAGTTGCAAAATTGCAAATGCAAATTCTGGTAGTAGAGTATCTACAAATATGAGTTCTTAATAAAATAATTTTTATGGCATTTTGCATAATTGGTATACATATAAGTCCTAAAGCTATATAGGTATACATGCGAGATATACAGACAGACCATTTAAATGGCATTACTAACATAATAGGTATTCACAGATTGTTTTACTATAAATTATCATATCGCAACATTAACTTTTAAGTAGTAAACTATAATACGACATCGTAACCAAATTACTCTTAATACTGTGCAGTTGCCTAAAGATACTATACTATATTTGCTTTGCTGGGGATCGTGGATAGTGGATGGCGCATTAAGAAGTACTTATTTTACTATACATTATTTTAATACTAATATTATTGACTTTACGCAGATTGTTACAATACACTTTTATTGATCGCAAACACTTGTTAATGTTGTGACTTGTGATAAGCTATGACATGGCTTTTGGCTTAAATAATCTTGTTTCAATTTTACAGTGGATTCCAAAAGTGTATTTATTCGGTAATTGGGTTGACTCAATATTTACTGCGGTATTATGTTTGTACCTGCTAGATATTATGTCTACTATGTAGTACACTGAACGATACAATGTGCAGTACACTATACTGCTTGGGAGAAGGCCCCCAACATTCAATAAGGGCGTAACTAACGATAGAACTACCAAATGAAGTTAAGTAGTTTTCTGTTTTACTGTGTTGCTCAGATTTGAGTTCTAAATAATAGGTTTTTTGCATGTGGTTGTTGCATATACATAGGTATTTATTTTTATGTTAGTACATTACGTATTTATCTATCTATTATATGAACATTCAAATTCTTTTTTATATCTGTAGTTTGCTGTACCTGTGAGATTAACACACTATGGTATATTAGGTATTATCACGGAAGTGTGATACATAGTGTTGATAATTCAAAGTGGGAAAACTAGGAACAAGCCAACTGAACACCTACACAATCCATTATGTTGCTAATTTAAATCAATGTTGGAATCGAGTAACTCTTTTACATAAATATAATTATGTATACTAGGTACCTAGGGGGAAAATACTTTATTAGTACACTGACTTCAAAATAGAAGGTTGTCTTAAGACACAGTAATATAAAGAAAATGG
>JAQFYC010007600.1:0-10248 GCA_034694165.1 Tomocerus mixtus
ATGTCGGATAACTTCGTGTCGGATGTCGGATAATTTCGTGTCGGATGTCGGATAACTTCGTGTCGGATGTCGGATAATTTCGTGTCGGATGTCGGATAACTTTGTGTCGGATGTCGGATAATTTCGTGTCGGATGTCGGATAACTTCGTGTCGGATGTCGGATAACTTCGGCCTGCCCTTATGACTTACCCTGTTTGTCATTTGTAAACTATGAACTAGAGTTATTGCTATTATTAAGTATTTTTGTAATGGGAAAATTGAATGAACTATAACAATGACAAATAAACAAAATGGGTTGGAATTAAATTAACCGACTTTTACACTTAAATTGTTCGAAGTTGTAAGTACTATAGGTACACAGCAATAGTAGCAGTAATGGCTCCAAACACACGTGTGTTTACAATAATTTAGGAAAAGAAAAGCAGCAGAGATCTGCCAATATTTTTATCTAAAAGAATTTCCAGCCTTTTTGTGGATCGCAGCTACTAGCTTGTTTCTGTCTGTCGCTTATAAAAGTGCTTAGACAAAGATTAAGGCATAATGACGCTGTTGGTATTACACAGTTATTTATGACATAATGTCATTATATCATGACTGAAACATAATTATTAAATTGTGTGACGACTTATGGGAATACTTTTCGTCTGTCAGTTTGCCTGTCCCTTGGCCTATAACATTTGGCAGAGTTGGCCGCTTCACTTGAGATTTTTGACACATAGAATTTTTAAATATAGCAAGCATATGTGGCAAATGTGGTATAGTAAACTCTATAAACTGACGACGACGTAAGAAATGAACCTATAAATCCCAATGTACCCCAAACATGGGAAAATGTGAATTCAATATTGTTAGAATTGTTAACAATATGTTAGAATTCAATATTAAATGGCTCCAGTTATGGTATTTAAGCTACACTATGAGCTGAACTGAATATAATTAAATTACAACTCTAGAAGTTATTGCAAGCAACTTGACTTTCATAGCCACAATGCTAATACTTACGGTATAATTATAATGGAGCGAACATTTGTTATTTATTTATACAATAAAATATATCAACATGGGTTTCATCATCTTACTTTTGTTAAAACGACTAAAGAAACACCAACCTAAATGTTGTGAATTCTTCCATAGAAACACTAAACAAAATTTAATTAATTTTTTCATAACAACCCTAAATATTTCCAATTATATTGGTTATAAGGATATTTATTCCTATTATGGAACATTACACTCACTAGACGGTGGCTTGGCAGCTTTCTAAATTATGATATTAAACTTGAATAAATATGCTTTTATTTATATCATACAATGTTGCTTAATGTTGTATTTTTTTAGTTTGTACACAAATATGCCGTACATGTTATTTTCTTATTAAACCTTTTGCACACAATTAAATATTATTTAATTGCGTTTGTATATGTACATCTGTTATAACAAACATTTTAAAACGCTATCAACAATTTAGTAATATTTTGAATGAGACTGATGACAAATCGAATAGCGTGCATCTTCTTAATTGTTCGAAGATTTGCAATAGAAAGAGAAGATGGTTTGCATGATTTTTGAAATGCAAAAAGAAGTCTGTGGGATCTTGAATTATTACTTTGCTCTGAATTGGTCAATAGTCTTGGAGGAACGTCCTTCTTCCAAGAGGTGATTGCTTTTTTCGAAGATCTTTGAATGCCAGCAGCAAACAGTAATCCTAAAACATAACATGTTGCCATTGAGCAGCTAAACATGGTGTTAAAGGCTGCAAGAAATACTCCAATGCGTTTATGGTGTCGAATAACCGTGAAAAAGATCAGAAGGCAAATTCGACCAACAAAGAAATGGCCAACTCCGTAAAATGGTGAACAAATTCGGTTGTAGCCAACGTGTAGCAGTTGTAAACTGCGGTACATTCTACAAATCCCTTCCAACGATCTCAGTTCAGGTTTTGTGAAATATTTCTTTGAGCTTCCTCGTTTAGCTAATCTGTAGCGATTAAATAGTATTTCCATTATTGTTTGTTCATGACTTTTATTTGGTAAAAAGCAAATTGGCAGCATGGAACAAACGTTTATAACAACGTTAATTCAGATATAAAACGTTATATGTTATATGTTATTGCTATCCATTATACTTAATGGATTTGAAGTTACAACTTCAAAAAGGAACATACGTTTTAATTGCAAATATTAGAAAAATAATAATAACAATTAAAAGTAATGAAAGTGAAGAAAAATAATTACTACAGTCAACAGTACTTTTTGTTTTATAAGCGCGCGCGTTAAATTTCGCGTTAAATTTATTTAGTGCGCACGCGCACTAAATAAATTAAAGGGAAATTTTAATGTTGCATTTTGATCTTAATAATTTAAATTTCATTTACGTTATTTCCCCAAAGTATTCGTTGGCTGCCGAAATGTAGATAACTGGAAATGACATCCAAAAGGACAAAATAAACCAATGCGTCCACCACTGCCAAATGGTAAACATGCAGTTGATGATAACTACGACAAAACTTTGTTGATTTTCAGGAATGACGGACGTGACAAAGATAACTTCCTGTGGAACGAAAAATGGATGGCAAACATATAACACTGGGTTCCCCATTGAAAGAGTGAGCAGGAAAAGTAGCACCAACTCGCATATTGTTTCACCTTTTCGCTTTTTGGGTTTGCTTTCTATGTAACGAAAGAAGAAAATATTAACAAAATTAAAAGTGTGTCTAGAGGCGTATAATATGTATATTAAATATCATGTTTGCTTTAGGAAGTGTAATGTAAAAATTAATGAATTATTTGTTTTAATATTATAAATATTAAAACAAAAAATTATAAAACATTGACTGAATAAATTATAGGGAAAATTATTTAAAATTAAATAAAATCGTACCTATTGCATATCCATCACAAAATTTCACGAAAACGAAAAATGCGTTTACGGAGCCCATAATATCATCATAATGGAGAATGGTCGTAATGTGTACGGTTATAATCATTAGCCAGCCCAAGGACCAAGAGGAAACAAAACATTGCATTTGAATTTGTTTGGAAGGCGATAGTTCCTCCAATAAGGAGGACAATCCTGGAATATAATACCGTAGGATAAATATCAAAAAAATTATAGTTCTGCCTATTACAATGTAGTGGAGCCACCTTTTCTTTTTCGGAACCAGAACAATTCTACTGGAATTGGAATTATTTTTCAATTCGTAGGGAATTGCTCCTATGAAGCTTCCAAAACGGACTATAAGTCTAAACAAAATCTCTGAATTTTTCCACATTATAATTTAGTTGCTCTTTTCAGTAACCAGCGTTTTCAGACGTAATTATAATATTTCTAATTAATAATACGAATGTTTTGTAAAAGAAAATGCAGTATATTATTTTCTTCTTCAGGAAACTACGTGGCAAAAATACCACATTTCTAAAAGAACTCTAAAATCCTAGAATTTACTAGAACATTCTTTCAAATAACCATTTCCCAGAGTTTTCATAACTTGGAACCTTTCCTATCTCAATGACTTAGTGCTAACAACAATTTCCCCTGAACCACTGCGTAATATCAGAACCACTACCTGAACATAAGTTTTCCTATTGCGACGTTAATTTATAGTTAGTAACATGTGGGTAATAATTTAGGTAAATATCCAGCTACAAAAATCAACAACCTGAATCTTAATATCAGACTTTAAAATAGGCAAGCTCTATTTATTTAATACCACTAATTTTGGGTAATTTATTAGAAGAGCTTGTGAAATAACTGATATTGGTTTTGAAGCTCTTTTACTAGAGATGTCATAAAATTCTCTTCGGCTTGTACACTGCAAACTACCACTTGGGAATTTTACTACATCACCTTAGATTAAAATCAATATTTTTTATTATTGCATTTATTTCTATTTATCTTCAATAGTTTTTGTTTCGGTGTAATACATCTAACTACTTATTTCCAAAATTGCTACTACCTGCTACCAAACCAATTTTACTAAAGAAATTATTCAAATAATGTACCTATAGACAGGGCCAATCTATCCGTGAAACTCCTTAGGTCCATTTCGCCCCAGTAGCCAAAAATGAGGGATTTGCCTATTTGGTGCTAATATTTTACCTTGTCGTACATTGTAACACAGAATTCAATTTTTAACTTTTTATTTCTCTGCTGGTTCCACCTTCAAAATTTTGAAATGGGATTTTGAAGAAGAAACGTGACATTATAAGAAAACACTAAATTAGCATTGGAAATATTATAATCCCTGGCAGTCTTAATATAATTGGAGCACTAGCTATTCTTTACCCATGATCTCACTTTAACCCTAAGCACCAAAATTAAACCGCGAAAAGAGTAATTCGAATATTTGTAGATTAAAACCTTTGCAACATTGGAGTGACTATTATGAATCATAGATTTGATACTGTCTATAGTAGTAGCCAATAATAGTAGATAATCACAACCTTTCCATCCAGACCACAGATATGGAGGTTAGTATGCCTTAGTTATTTATATATGAGCTATAATTTGTGTTCAAACGCCTATGTAATTTCAAACATGAAAATTGTGGATATAAAAACAGCCAGTTTATGTCTAATAACAGAATGCTCTGTGTAATATACATTATGCATTATTAATCTTTACCGTACGTCTTCTTTAGTGTTGATACATGCTGCTTGCTTTATTGATTGACTCGGTCAATCTATACGATCACGTTGCCTGAGCGTCTGTCTGTCTGTCTGTCCGTCCGTCTGTCCGGAAACACGATAACTTAAGATAAACCGTTCCCACTCAGTATACATCCTTTGCGGGACGAGAGGACGACACCCTGCTAATATGGGGTCAATCGGTCGACGGGTCACTGAGTTAGGTCAATTTGAAACATTGTTCAAGTTACAGTATACCGAATACATATGCATAAGTAGTGTGGTACCTCTCGTTTTCAAAGATTTGCACTACAATTGTATTCGTACGTCACTAACAATCATGCCACTAGATGACAGACCGAGTCAATCTATTATGCACTTCTTGCTATGTTTTATTTATTCTTTAAAAGCAAACTTAGAAAACGAAGCATTTTACTTTTCGAGAATTGTAATATAAACGTATTTTGTAAATTCTTTTTATAGTTAGAAATGGGCGCAACTTTTGTAAATACGGATTTTGTGTTGTGGTTGTGTCCTTGCTTTATAAAACACAGGCGTGGATTCAATATGAATTTATTCAAATTAACTTATAAAAGAAGCACAATCAATAATTTATACCGAAATATGTTCATGTTTTTATTTGCCAAATTGGATTACACGCCATTGTTCCTGGTCCTGTGTAGATAACCTGTATTACGACGACGAACGAATACTTAATTAATTTTTTCATCTTACTATTCTGAAAAACGATGCTTTTATTACATGTCGTCAGAAGGGAAAACCGAAAAACAATATAAATTATTTCTTCACAAATGCGACAGACAACTTTTATATTAACAAAGTATACATTATTTTTATACGCTCTACTAAAACATGTGGGATAAATAAAAATTAACTCTCCAATATTTGAAGTTGTTTGTTAGGTTCCTTATTACAGTTATTTATTTAATAATACCCTGATACTCAATAACCAAGAAATTATTGTTTGAAATAAATGATATAGGATATATAACAAACCAAACATAGATATTTTAGCTCAGTTATATGTAAATGTATGTCTTGACCAGCATACTAATATTATCTCCAAGTAAATAATCCACAATAATATTCCTATTCACCAACGTTGAGCCATTTTAATGTTAGCCTATTACCGATCTAGCACAATTATAACGTAGCAGAATATTTTTTATTGTATATAGGTTTGAGCAACTTATAATTTTATCATATGCATACATATAGTAAGTAGTAGCCTCTTGGCAAAAAGACAAACAGGACTGTTTACTACTTATTTGGAGATATCTCATTCGGGACTTGACAGGTATTTACACTAAGGCAGGAGAAACGTTGATTGTCTCTGTGTAGTTTATTTTTAAATGTTGAATGTTCATAATTCTTTACCTAATGAATGCAATGAAATGAACCTGCGAATTGATCGCTTACAAATGCATATTATTCTTCTTTTCGTTTATCACCTGTCTTTCAATCGATTTCTTATCTTTGTTTAGATAATCAGTCGCCACAGTATGAGAAGTACAAATAGATGAATTGCCTGTCACCGACATTTTCTGTTATCGGAGTAATATCGAACCAAAGTGATTTATTATTTCTAATTACTAAATGTATAATTTTTAATATTAAGTTTTTTATTGTAATATTTTAGTCCATGGCCTTTTAGTTTTAATTTTTAGGAAATACATTCAACCATCAATTTCACCAATAATTTCTGTAGTTAGTAAACGTAAATCATGCAACGTTGCTTTTTGTAAATTTCCAATGTTCAATTAGCAAACTTGTGAAATAGCTTGTAACCAATTTCCCTACAAAAGTTTTTACAAATTACCTGACGTTATTTGCATATCAATAAATATTAGGCAGGTGGTTGTGTTGTGTTCAATATTCGCTAGCAACGAATGTATGAAGAAAGCATTTCAAGTAACACTGCATTATATAGAATATTAACGAAAAATTACGTCGGTATTTAATCTATACATTGCATTTGCTTAAGAGTCGAAATAAAGTCAACACAATTTCGTTTTCAGCTCTTAAGGGTTGTTTAAGTTGCAAATCCTTTAGGAAAAACTGTCACATTATATTAGCCAAATAATATAACTTAAAATGTCAACACCATAACAATTTTAAGGCGATTTTACATTACAAATTAGCGTGTACAAACTATCATAACATTTTAAACACAATGCCAACGTGTATTCTGATAAACATATCAGTTGCATTTTGTGTAACTGCAGTTAGCACTGCATGTGTAAATAAACTAGGAAAACTGGGAAGGATAACCTTGGGCAACGGTGATTGTTATATAAGCATAATATTATACGAAAACGATTTTAGCAAAATAAATTCGCGTGTAGCTGACGAACTGTCAAATATGCAGTCTCCATATTCAATTACAAGAATAGATAAATTAAAGGAATTCTTGAGTGTTTATCATAACTGCACGTCTGAACGAATTGAAAGTGTCATTTTGGAGAACAAAATTGGCAATAACAGTGACGTTTGTTTGGATATTTACAAAATGCTTAGCGGAAAACTACCAACTCCATATTTTTTATCCAGATTTAATTGTATTACATACATTTCCATTAACTTAAAGTCCAGTTTTATGGTGGATGTCGAATTGACAGAATACATGACAACACATTTAAGCAGGCCATCTTTGCCGAATCGTAGAGGTTATTATTTAGGAGAAATGCACCTTTGGGACAGACTTAAATACACTGGCAGGGAGTTTCACTACAACTATGCTTTGTACACAACAGTTCATTTTCTTGTCAGCAAGGAAACATTTTCTGAACACATCTCACAAACCAAGTTCTTGAAAGGCTTAAAAGTAAATTTTAAAGGATTAAACGGTTTATATTTTATACATTCTCTTGACCTTAACATCGAAGACATCAAAGTATACTTCATATGTGGAGTTTGTCAAAATGAAAATTATAAAGATGAAAATGGGAATATGGTGGAAGTATTTAAAGACTATGTGGAGATTCTTATGGATAACAACTGTGACTCCCCTATTCATAGGGATCAATTAAGAAAAATTGCTATAGAGAAAACATGGAATAGTAAAGTGAAGGAGAAAATTTCCTTCGTGGCAACAAGTTATAAAACAGTATTTGAAACTGCTTATTGTGGCCCTCCCTTGAAAAACGAGTATTTTCTATTCCGTAATAAAAGTATAATTGATTTTAATATAGCAATTTCTACATTCAGTATAATTTTACACGATTTTCCAAATTCTACTCTGGCAAGTTCGGTGGCATGTGATTATCATGAATCATGGCACTTGATTCAATTTCTTTACGAAGAATCCTCCACTAAAGTTGACAACTTTTTCATTCCAATTTTTACAGATAAATACACGTTCATTTCTTGTGTAGTCATCAAGGACGGCCTTTCCTTTAGTGCGTACCTTCATCCTTATCAAATGTTGACATGGATAGTAATTCTATTGGCTGTTGTAACAGTAGCCGTATTTCTGCGTTTAAAAAGCGGAGCAAAATTTTCATTGTTATTCCTTATTTGCTCAGCTTACATTTTAAATGTAAGCCATCCATTACCAAAACAGCTGGGAAAGCATATTTGGGTAAGATTAACAATTGGATCCCTTCTGCTGGTATTGATTGTAATTACAACGATGTACACAAGTGTAGTCACAACAAATTTGATCGAACCCAGACAAGTACAAAGGTTGGAGAGTTTTGAAGTCACTAATACTAGACAATAGAACCCTATCCCCCGTTGATAAATTAAGGTTCCTGATAGAGGCTCTACAGGATGGCGCTGCCAAATCTCATTTGACTGATCTGGAAATAATTGACGTCAATTTCCAGATTGGTTGGGATCGAATACTGACCAGGTTCGATTCCCCGAGAGAGGCTTGTCACGCTTGTATTGCTCCTCTACTAGCCTTACCCCCCCCCCTCATCACACAAACCGACGCAGGACTCTACAAACTGACTGATCTCTACAGTAAAGACTACCCAGGCACAACTGAAACTAATAGAGAAAAACGGAGTCTCCACTTAAGACATTCTCTACATGCATTTCTTACTAGGAAGACTAGATTCAAAGACCATTCGAGACTTCAACCAAAGTCTCAAGGATAACAAAATCCCGACGCTGGATACATGCATAGCTTATCTAGAAAAGCATGCTAAAGATTTATCATTGACTCAGGAATTGCGAAATAGGACCGCTCCGTCAGGTCAAAAGCACGCGAGATCTAATCATTTCAAGCATCGCAGGGATCAGTCGAGACGGACGATGAAAGCAACCTCCTCAAGGGACACGTCCGTGGACTCAGCGTACTCACAGCAAAGTAGCACTGATCAAGAAGGTGCATCTAACAGTCGGTTCCAAAAACGGAAGTCAAGAAAGGATTCCACATCTAAAAAAGTCTATTTCAACGCCAAAAATGAGCCAAGCAGAAGCAAGAGAAAAGGCAACAGAAAGGAACAGACTACAAGAAAAGAGAAGCAACTCCTCCTAGGAAACGAAGCTTCAAACCTTGCCCTATGTGCAAAAAGGAAAACGATCATGGGCTAGGTTTCTGTCCACATTATATCGGAATGACAGTCCACGAGCGGAGAGATTAGGTTAAGCAAAGGAAGTTATGCTACAACTGCAAGAGTACAAGGACATGCCAACAATGTCACAATAACCACCACAGTACTCTACATGTACCTGGTAAGGATCCTTCTAAGAGGTCACTTATAGCAAAAAACAAGGTATATTTGGATCAGACAAGGGAAACCATGCTCGCCACAGCATTAGTCCAAGTGAGGACAACAACCTAAGGACCGTTACGTCTACTGGTCGACGGAGGATCCGACGACAACTATATCCGAACAGAGGTTGCAGAGAAACTAAAACTAAAAATCAGAAAGACAAACACAACGGTCAGCGGGATCAACAACCAGCGGAGCCAGCCTCTAGGAATAACGACCGTTTGGATACAATCTAGGATCCCACCTTATCATAGCTACTATTTGTCTGCTTTGGTACTGGACGACATTACGACACCACTCCCGTCAGAATTCGTAAATACAAAGGAATGGACACACCTGCAAGGATTGTCACTAGCGGACCCGACCTACAACAGCCCCGGGGAAATAGATTTGCTAACTGGAGCAGCCTTATCTACAAGAATTTTGAAAGGTAAACTAATCGAGGGACCGCACGAAACACCCACAGCCATCGACACAACGCTGGGTTATCTAGTCACCGGCGAATACTCGAACCCAAATCAAGCGAGCCAGAAGTCAGAATCGACCGATTTTGGGAGATAGAAGAACTCCCAGCTAAGAAATTCTTCACGCCGGAGGAAGCATGGGCAGAAAATCATTATAAGGAGACCGTCAAGCGACTACCGTCGGGACAGTACGAAGTAACAATGCCGTTTATGAAGAATCCCGAAAACTATCTAAAAAGCATATTTCGACTTCCAACTATTTACTTACCTTTTAGCTAAACACACGTCAGCATTGACGCACATAAATATTATCCGCATTGCAGAACTATTATAAGTAAATGCACGTAGACTAACCTTATGACAAATAGTCTAATCTAGATTAATCACAATAATGTATTTCTCATTATCTGAACT
>JAQFYC010007601.1:0-10246 GCA_034694165.1 Tomocerus mixtus
AACGCAGACAACCCCACCATGACTTTCCGCAATGTAGTATGCCCTGCAGAAATTGTCGCCAAATCGGGTTGCCAACGTCAATAAATAAAAAATGCAATATTAATGTGCGCTACTAAATTTTTCTTATGGGATTCACATTTGATTTGATTAATTATTCCAACAAAGTTTAAAAAAAATGTAATGCGAAATAAAATCCTCTGCAATCAGTAAAAGTCTTGTTCATACATTTGTCATCATCATTTATTTACTGCTATCGACTTCTTTAGAGTACATCTTAAGGCATATTATCTGTTTAATTTGATGACAATGTTAAAAAAATAATAATTAATAGTTTCGCTTAAAATGAAAATAAATACATGTGTAATTATTTCACCAAAATTAAAATAAATTGTGAAATAAAATCCAATCAAACAATGTCCCCAGGTCTTGGGTGAATTGCGATTCATCCCTCCATCAGTCATCAGTTTTTCCATAAAATCTCACTTGCGAATGCTGTTGTTCGCTTAAATACACAAAATATGTATGTACTTCATGCATGCACGGAGAAACATTAAAACGTTTGAACCTTAATTAAATAACTAGTTTCCGAGAAATTATACGGTAAAGATAACATGAAACATCAGGATTGTGTTTATTTCAAAATAAATCTGGAAAGAATTACATTTAGTCGTTCTTTAGTCTTTTCCCTGATGGGTGTTCCTAAAACATTGTGCATTATCGCCTATATCTAAATAGTAACATTGAAAGACCATAAATTCTTTACCGGAGTGTAATCTTTGAAGTTCCAAGCATTTTATATTCGTTGTAGCTAAAATTATATTTCTGCACAAAAAGTAAAAGGGATCTTTTATTTAAAACAAAAACACGCTTTATCTTCGAAATTTTTTATATGTTTACAAGTATAAATTATTTTATTTCTACTTAATGATTAAAAAGTTCAACTTTGTCTGCATTGAACTTGAGAAATATTTGAAACAAATATAAATGAAAATAAAAACTACTGAAATACTAATTTCTTTCAATCGGGGATCGTACGCCATGATACCTGGTGGCCTTAGCGAGATAATTTAAATATTTTAACAAATGATGTCTATTACGGTGTCTTGTGCTGATAGAAAGCTGAAAAACCTATTAATTACTTACATATTTATTGTTGCTGACTTTTATCATGTCCGTACCTAGTACCTACATACTCCACCAACATGGGAAGTAGGTACTTTTAATAATATCTTCAGCCCAAATTGGGGTAAAGTTCTTTTCCCAACCTAAACTTCGGAGATATCCGAAATAATTTTTTATAAAGGATGCATAGCTCTCGACCTGGCACTGAAAAAATAAACAAAAAGACTATCATTAAGTAAAGAAACCCATTATGTACGTATATACGAATACTGTCTACATGATGATAACAACAAAACGAAAACAGATACTTTATTGTTCTGTATATATTCCTGGGGTATAGTAACTAAGGTCCTATCAGAACAATCTTGTTCCGACAGGACCTCTGATGATATCTATAGGTCAATGAACCACACCCCCAAAAAGTTATTGCTACGCCCACAAAAATTTTATATAGCATCATTCGCATGTTAGATATTATGAAAAAACTGATGGAGGAATGAATCGCAATTTACCCAAGACCTGAGAGCCAGGGGCTGGCGACAGTGTTTGACGGTATTTTATTTCGCATCACAATTTATTTTCATTTTTGTAGAAATAATTAACAAAATGAAATGTGAATCCTATAAGAATAATTTAGTAGTACACATAATATTGCATTTTTTATTTATTGGCGTTGGCAACCGGATTTGGCGACAATTTCTGCAGGGCATACTACATTGCGGAAAGTCATGGTGGGGTTGTCTGCGTTCTGGAACCATCCATAGCGGAATTGGCATCTGAACACAAAAAATACATTTTTACAAATATTAATTTGCATACATGACATTTGCAAAAAATATGCATTTAATGTTTGTTAAAATTGGCAAATGATGCCTACCCTGATTGAAGTTGTGGTGGAAGTTTTGCACAATCCCCAACGCTACTAACTCCTCCGTAACGTGAACCCCAACCGTCTGCTGGGGCATTCCATTGGGATGTACATCCGTTGAAAATACCGACACAGCCTCCGGGAATTTGAAGGTCAAAATGATTTTCCTAATGACAAACGAAAACAATATTTGACATTTAAAAAATGCACAATTAAAATTCAAAAAGTATTTTTTAGAGTAAATTTTAAAAAATCGCACTCCAAGATCTGCTTCAGTGTTGGTGACTTGGACGACCATCTTTTTGCCAATGACTGGTCCAGATGTGAAGGTGAGTTCGTAGCACGAGCAACACGTATCCTTTTCGGTCTTTCCAGTTAAAACGGCAGCGGCGAATCCATATGCAACAGTGTCATTCACTCTCCAGGGTTGATTGTTGTTGCAAACGTAAGATGGATGCTAAATAATATTCAAAACGATATAATTGCATGGCTTCAAAATTAATTATAATAATTATAACAATTACTAATAGTATCATTACTATCATTATAATAATTATTGTTATTAAAATCAACTGGTCGTAAATGAAAATAAATTTTCGATTGATCGATTTGTTTACTTCCGTCATCGCATGCACTTTTAGTGTTTGCATCAATAGCTGTAACTCCATCCTTAGCACAGTTTCCTACTGGCTTACTTACTGTAGCCTTGCCAGGCCAGGAGCATGAAGACTGTTAATTTATTAAAAACAAAATAATTTTTTCAAAAACGTTAGATAACCCTTTTGAATAGTTATTTTTAGTCAATTTTGGTTTATATTTGCACGAGATTATAAAAGTTATATAAAATTGATATTTATTTCATCATTGAAGCATGAAAATGTTTATCAATACAAACAAAACTGGTAAAATCTTGTATGAAAAATTGTAATCTTACTTTACAGCAGTCCCAGTAACGAGTAGTGTTACCTGTCAGAGTCTGAGCAGAAGTGCCAACGGCAAAAAGAAGTGCAACAAGAATGACCTAAAAAATAATTACAAGCAAAACTAAAATTTAATTTTAAATGTTGTAAAATCATTAAAATGTAATTGGATAAAGTAGTTTTGTTTTGGATATTTACTTTCATTTTGAAAACTGGTGAATTCAGCGAATGATAGTGATACTGTTCAGGACTGCGACTTTATATGCACGAAAATCCATCAATCAATAATGTTGTGCGTATATTAGCCCGTGCTCATGAATGATTAAGGTTACATAGTTCTATTTGAAAAGCTAATTTATTTCAATTCTGCTTTGCAATACATAATTCCTACACAACTATGCATGATTGTTGTGCGTCAGTGGGTATGTGATTATATTTATTGTCAATGACATTGCGATGTTCCAAACCATCAAACAATTTAGCAAAACTATTTCTACACTTTCAGCCCCAAACTTGTACATGCTTGTACTAATCTAAAAATTGGTTTAACGCAGGAATAACTTGTTGGGCAATACCTAACACAGTTTATTCTTCGCATAATGATCGGACGACATCAGATTTGACAAAGGAGTTTTGCATAACTATTATTTTTATTGCTGAATGCTGAAGTTAAGGCTTTCGCTGACTTCTGGACTTCTGGAATGGCTTGTTACCCACTTAGCAAGGATAACCTACAATTATATTTGCAATTTATATTGTGAATTGGCTAAAAGATCCTTTTTGGGATTTGAAATTATGATGTGGTAATAAAAATATAGTAAATGCAGTAATTTATTGATTGATGGATTTAATAATGTCCTCGTTAAGCAGCAGCCAATAGGACATGACATTTGAATTTTACAAATTATAATTACATTATTATAACGTTTACAATTCAGACAGACATCGGAAGTACAATTTTACACCAAAAAATTTGCAGTATCATTTTTCGATTACCTATAATTTACAGTTATGTATTGTATGCCCGATATCACATTTAAATTAAACCTTTACATCCTACGATTATGTACTTTGCACAGCATACCGTTCAATTTACATGTTCCAGAGGTAACTCCTTACTAGCCGCATAAACATTTGCATTTATGATGGTGGCTGGTATTTTATAGAAATAAAAATACTTGCAAAAATATAGATGCCTTATTTTCGTTTGCATTTATTTTCCGTAGTATATAAGAACTTGGTTTATTTTTCGTTAAATTAAAGTATATACTGATTGCAATTAACAATTTACACATTATCATAACATTTGCGGTTTTTTTCTATCATCTGTTTAGTAATACATTGAAAAAATTAGAGTTCAATTTTATTTAAAATGATAGCATCTTCAAGTACACCATTGTACGAGTAGGACTCGACATTGCCACCGCGTCCTCGATTACATAACATAAAGTGCTTAAGATTGGGAAATTTATTTTTTGAAAGTTGATAAAGGTGAACACAATCATCGAAGTTCATATACCTCCCTGTAAAATTCTTAAATGCTGTATTTGCATTCACCCTGACGGAAGATACATTCTCATTCTTCAAAGACTCGTCCTTCAAGAAATTGACGTAAGGGATCCCGAAAGGTTCCTTTTTATTCGTGTAAGAATATTCTAAAGATCTTAGTGCAGGAAATTGTAGAATCCAATCGTCATTTTCGAAAGCAATTTGTGCAAAGGAGGAAACGTGGAGTTTTTCGAGGTTCTCCATTTTAGGGAATCGGGGCAGTTTCTCAACACCGCATTTTTCAAAATTCTGAAGACAGACGCTCAGTTTTCTTAGAGAGTTTCTCTGCGAGCGTAGAAAATGCATGAGGGTGGCGTACAACCTTGAGGAATTTTCCTTAAATAAGATAGAAAAGGACCTCAGTCGAATCCCTTTGTCCCCCAAGGCTACCACGGCGTCAATTGTCAAATCTTCCACGTCATTCCACACCTGAAGGTCAATTTGCTTCACAGAAACGATAAAGGAATCCAGTTTTGCCACAGAGTTCAACAGAAAGGCGTTTGTTATAAGAATTTTCTCCAGTTTTGGCGTCTTAGTCAAGATTGCGCTGACTGTTTCGGATAAAATGGATTTGAGTTTTCCCTTTGTCTCGTGACACCCTCGGGAGATATCAGTTTCCAAGGATAGGGACTTAAGGGCTGATAACTCCCTTCCTTCAATATTCCTTTCGGGGTAAGTTACACTCCTGTCTAAGGCGCAGACGCCATCCCGTCCGTAGAATTCCCAATAGAGAGTTAGTTTTTCTATTCCAGGAACATATTCAAATAAAATATTCGTTAAGGAAATAAAATCGGCGATGGCGGACTTTGGCTGCGATTTGCATTCCCTAGGGTTCCCCATACCCACGTGGAGAAATCGAATGTTCTTTCCATTTCTCTTGAAGAAATTCATTGTCAGGGGATCCTCCCAGGGAAATGGGGTGTTGCAGCAAAAATGGAAGGCGCTGTGTGAAAATCCTTCCTCCGAATTTTGCAATTCCTCACATCCAGTTAATAAAGCTCCCAGGTGCTCGTTTCTATTCCCAAAACCGAAAAAGACGACGGATCTGCTAAGAAAAACGGGTTCAGATATTTCCCTCCACTTTTTTGAAACGAGGCGGCAAGTTTTCAAATCTTCGAATGATATATTCTCAAACAGGTGTCTCAAAAACTACATGGGAAAAATAATTTTTAACTATCATTTTAATTGAGCAAGCATATAGTATTTAACTAATTATTATGTATCTCAGGACACATTGTCAAAACATCATGTCCGTCTTTGTACTATATAGTAGTACCTAATGGTGACTTAAATCCAAAAATGTATAGCGGTGTTAATACCTAAAGTGGATTTTTAGTATTTAAATTCTTGTATCTACATGTAAAAGTAAATTACAAGTCAAACTATCGAAAAAGTTAATCCAAAATATTGAATGCTTTACATGTAATTTAATTACTTTTTAAACAGGTTTCGGAATCTATGCTAAGGTAATAGAAGCGTTATAGCATGTAAAAGTTAAAGTTTTGCCCAATTTCTCTACTCACGACCGCTTTTTGCTTTCTGAGCTAGTTTCAGTGATTTCAGTGTGTTAATGATTCCCAGAACACTATTTAAAAATAATTTCCAGAACTCACCCAATCGTTTAGAAAAACTGGATGCTGTCGTTTTTGAATATCTTCGCTCACTTCTTCTCTTGTCTCCATGATAAATGTTTGCTCGCGTAGGAATTTATAAAATACTTTCAAAAGAAAATATAACTTTTCAAGCCAAAAGTAATTAATAAAAATTAGTAACTACTACGATTGACTATTTAAGCTCGTGAACAAAACTTAGTTAATATATTTATGTATGTAATGTATGCTTCATGTAAAAAGTAAATAAAGATGTGCTACTGAGGTGTTTGAAGCTGATTACGCTTGATGGAAATTTAATGCAAGAGATATGTACACTGCACTGTATCTATATCTGCTAATTTCGGCAGACAATAATAAAATAAACCGTGCAAAAGGATGTGTATCGCCGTAATCAAAAATTTATTAAATGTTTCTTACTAAACTACCGGTTTTGTTGATGAAAATAGTTTATATGGCATATTATTTAAATTAGTTAGACATTTATTACTAAATTCCCACAAAACCTCACATTGCCCCATGTGTGGGGTAAATTGAAATTCATATTTGGATTCCTTACGTCAATGCCTTTCCAACAATATCCCACTTGCCATATGTTTCTATTTAAAAAATAAGTGGGCGTGGCCAGAACTCCATGGGGGTGTGGTCAATTTGGCCCAATTTTACATACCAAGGTACTTTTGACCTCCTATTTTGAATTGTAGAACAGAATTTAAAAAAGTTGACGCTTTCGAAAGTTATAGCATGGACTGACTAATTGACTGACAGACTGACAGCAATGGTGAAACGATAGTGTGGTAGCAATGGCGATACATAATAATAAATGATTAAAGTGGTTAATTTCCATTGATTGTATGTAGACGTTATCACTGTCCTCGATTTTTGATGTTTTTTGCTGCTCCACGGCACTATATACCAGACGTGTTAGCTTAATTTCACTTTTCATATTGGGCATTTGAAAAACTAAATCGTTTCACTGCATATAATAATCTGGTTTCATTTTATCATTAATTTTAATTTTGGTTTAGTATTATATCTGCATTAGGATTTTTTTGCAAAGTGAAATAAATGGAAAAAGTAAAAGAATTCATTCGTGTAAGCTTATCCGACTTCATTTTCATCAATTAATTTATTCAAATGAAGGTGAAACAAATGGAAAATTCTAGCACCCCTATTTATTTCATTATTTCCCGAATTTCAATAAAAATTAAATGCGAAATGTTTAGTTTAGTTATTTATTTATTTAACCTGAAATATTTTGCATGCCATTACCGTTGTTGCATTGACAATGTTTGCTACATACCACCACAAACCGGAGCCCGTGGAGCGGGATTGTATGTAGTAATTAGCACTGCGATCTTGTAGTACTACCTACGATAAAAGGCAGATAAATTCATAAAGATAATAATAATTATATTATGTACATCCTGAATAAACAGTTATGTAATACAGAAGAACTTTAGCATTTGTTGCTTTCATAGCATTTAAAATTTTGCTACATTTTCTAACAAAATCTTATATTGATGAAATGGATTTTAGAAATTAACTTTCAGATTCTTTCTTATGTAGCCTAACTTTAATTACAATCAAATAACGATAATAAACGGAAATTGTAAATTATGTGGGCGAAGCCAAAATAATTAGAGTTGCGACATGATTGTGTGGATTTGATGTTTTATTGCGTTTTTATTTGCATCTTTAACACAAAATTAATGTGAGTCGTACGAATAAATTATATCTACACATAAAATTGCCTTTTTTATTTAATTACGTTGGCAGCCCGATTTTTGGGTAATTTCTGCAGGGCATTGTACATTTTGGAAATTCATGCTGGGGTTGTCTGCGTTCTGGAACCATTCGAAGCGCCATCGGCATCTGAACACAAAAAAATACATTTTTACAAATATTAATCAGCAAACATGACATTTGCAAACAAATGCATTTTATGTTTATTAAAATTGGCAAATGATGCCTACCCAGCTTGAAGTTGTTGTGGAAGTTGGCTACATTCCCCAACGTTATGAACTCCTCCGTAACGGTCACCCCAACCGTCTTGTGGAGCATTCCATTGAGGTGTGCATCCGTTGAAAAGACCGATACCGCCTCCGGGAATTTGAATATCAAAATGATTTTCCTAATGACAAATGAAAATAATATTCGACATTTAAAAAATACGCAATTAAAATTCAAAAAGTAATTAAAATTTTAAAAAATCGTACTCCAAGATCTCCTCCAGTGTTGGTGACTTGGACGATCATCTTTTTTCCGCTAACTGGTCCAGATGTGAATGTGAGTTCGTAGCACGAGCAACACCAGTCCCGTTCTCCTTGTCCAGTTAAATGAGCAGCGGCGAATCCATATGCCATATTGTCATTCACTGCCCAGGGTTGATTGTTGCTGCAGGTGAAAGATGCTAAATAATATTCAAAACGATATACTTAGTTGCATGGCTTCAAAATAATAATTGTGATTAATATAATTATTGCGATAATTATGTTCAAAATTATAATTATTATTATAATAATCAACTATAATTGTAAATAAAAATTTATTTTTGATTTATTGAATTGCCTACTTCCACCATTGCATCCGCTTTGTCTGTTTGCATCAATAACTGTAGTTCCATCCCTATCAC
The DNA here is from genome assembly GCA_034694165.1 of Tomocerus mixtus. NCBI lineage: Eukaryota > Metazoa > Arthropoda > Collembola > Entomobryomorpha > Tomoceridae > Tomocerus > Tomocerus mixtus. Next base: position 8,704 of record JAQFYC010007601.1, read on the forward strand.
AGGATCCTACTGGCCGATTTACTGGAGCTTTGTCAGGCCATGAGCATGAAGGCTAGTCATTTTTTAAATAATTATTAATTTTTTGGAAAATATTTTCACAAGATTATAAAAGAGAAATAAAATTGATATTTATTTCATCACTTAAGCATGAAAATGTTTATCAACGTTTTCAAGACTATCAATACAAACAAAACTGGTAAAATATTGTATGAAAAATTGTAATCTTACTTTGCAGCAGTCCCAGTAACGAGTAGTTCTACCCGACTGAGCAAAAGTGCCAACGGCAAAAAGAAGTACTATAAGAATAACCTAAAGGATAATTACAAGCAAAATTAAATTTTAATTTTAAATGGTGAATGGTGTAAAATGTAATTGGATAAAGTAGTTTTGTTTTGGATATTTACTTTCATTTTGAAGACTGGTGAATTCAGCGAATGATAGTGATACTGTTCAGGACTGCGACTTTATATGCACGGAAAATCCATCAATCAATAATGTTATGCAAAGATTAGCTCATGAATGATTAGGGTTACATAAATCTACTTGAAAAACTAATTTATTTCAATTGTTTTGTAATACATAATTTCTGCATATCTATCATGGATGTTGTGTGTGAATGGGCATGTGTGATTATATAATATTTATTGTCATTATCATTGCGGTGTACCAAACCCTCAAACAATTTCGCAAAAATATTTGTACACTTTCGGCCCAAAACTTGTACTCATCTAAAAATTGGTTTAACACAAGAATAATTTGTTGGAAAATACTTAATACAGATTATTCTTCACATAATGATCCCCCAAGTGTGAAGAATTGTCCTTAATTGTAACTCAGAGAGAGCCATTTTGGTTTACATTTACAAAAGTATACAGAATGCACTGTAATACAATAATCATAGTCATAAATATAATTGCCAGAATTTTTTGTGATCGTATTTATGGAATCGGACGACAACAGGTTTGACAGAGGAGTCCAGCATAATTATAATTTTTGTTGATGTTTCCTGAATGCTGAATGCTGAAGGATTTTATCCATTGTGTGCATACACACTTTAAATGAGTAAATATAAATTAACATAAGATCATAAGGTAAGTATTATCTGTATCAAATTGCAGTCTGCCTAACTGAAGAGCCAGATCACGCCAGAAAATATAATCATTTAGGCAACAAGGCCACAAACAGAAGACTAGTAAGCTTTAATATGTTAATATTATAGGTAGAAGAAATGACATTATTTACTTTACACTTATTATGTAAATTGTTATACAATTATTTTTAGCAAGGTACTTTACAGGTGTCAAAATATTATTATCAATAATAAATTACAAATTATTTATATCGTTATGCAGATTATAACTCCATGGATTAATAAAAGTGTTACACAATAATGGAAGAAATACATAATGCATATATGTTACCGGCAACATCGGTAATAAGGCATTACTGGTAATGCCTAGGCAAATACGGTAATGTTTCTAAAATTTCAGTTTTTGGGTCAAAACATTAACACGACAAATTTTAAATAAATATTGAATTTACC
>JAQFYC010007602.1:0-10245 GCA_034694165.1 Tomocerus mixtus
TTGAAAGCCTCTGTAGTGGAAAGATTTAATCGTACACTAATGACTCGTCTAGCCAGAGTATGGACGCACAAAGGCGACAATAAATATATAAAAATCCTACCTTTGTTAATTAAGTCCTACAACTCAACTAAGCATGGCACTATTAAGATGCGGCCCATAGATGTTAACGCTAATACAGAACACATAGCATGGAGAAACACGTTCGGACATTTGGTTGGAAAGAAAGCAAAGCCAAAATATTCTGTAGGAGATAGCGTTGTCATCTCCCGATTGAAAACCGATTTCGAAAAGGGCTATGCGAGAAATTTTGTTGATGAAATATTTAAAATAGCAAAAGTTCACAAAACCGTGCCTGTCACATATGACCTTCAGGAAACTGGAAAATCGGAAATAGATCCTGAAATATTGCAAGGAGTGTTCTATAACGAAGAACTCGCACCTATACAAAACCCCCCATGACAAGGACAATCATTAGTGAAGTAACAGCCTCGCTATGGAGACGTACGTTGTGCACCTTAGTAGCAATGCCTCACAAGACATCTACCCCGAAAACAGGGGAGCTCATTTTACAAATCAATTATTCAAAACATTAAAACTACCTCTACATTGCTATGAATGCGGGCTAGCTGAAATTAATTTTACTGCTAGACCGAAGAAGCTTTTCAACATTTATCAACCTGACAACAAGCTAACAGTTGTTTTAGGGAAAGAGGATATTATTGTAGGCAAAATCGGAAACTTGTTTGATTCTGCTAGCAATTTAGTTTCTGCAATGAAAGCAACATTTTATAACTTTTATAACTTCAATATAGAAATAATTGAAGTAGGAACAGAAAAGGGCCCGACAATCAAAATAACAAATTCTGAACGTGATCATTATTTCCAATTTGATCAAAATTTTGTAGCAGTATTTGCACTACCGACGGACATAATCAGGCCTGGAGAAACTTTGGAGGGAGGAATTTTTAATGAAGAGGCGCGTAAAGCGATCCCTTTTCAGGATTTCCTCTACGTATATAAAGTTAAGCTCCGATCAACGATCGCAATAATGTTGAAGGAACCGGATGAATATACTATCCCGGGACTGGCGTCGCATCTTAACGCTCAAATCCAGCAATCTAGTCTAAAAGATGAAATGAAAATAGGATACAAGGGAAACGTCTTCACAATTAAATCCCTTAAAGAAGATTTATCAATTGACCTTGGTGAAAGACTTGGAAAAATATTTGAGCGAAGCCGTTTTTCTATAAAAGGGTTAGAGAGCATCGAGTTACGCCCCATTTCGTATGAAATATTCGAGGAACGAAGGGCTGTTGTCTTATGCGATGCAATTAAAAACTCATTTTATACTGACCGCTATTTACCGATTCTAAGAAGTCTACCCGTCCCAGAGTCAGAAGTGCTGAAAATACGAGAAGTATACAATCTTATTGATTTTTTACCTGTCAACGCCACAGAAATCAATGATATAAACATTGAAATACTTGATAGCAACTTTGTTGAACTACCGGTACACTATAAAACAACTTACGCCAAGTTAATATTTCGTCCTCGTCAATATTAAATATGGAAGCGGTGCAAATTGGAGGAGGCCTTGGACTGCAACCATCTACTTACAATATACCTTTAGGAGGATCATCCGTCAAAGTTTATAAAAAGAAGACACGAAAGAGGAAGAGTGTCACTACTCAAATTGGGAGAGGAAAAGTAAGACGCAAGAAGAGGAAACAAGTTCCTAAAAAGAGGAAAACAAGAAAACGGCGCCTAAAACGAAACCAGTTTGGGTTCGGAAAAACACAAAAAGGTGCAGGCAGAAAGCGGAAGCGTAAGCATGGACGTCGAAATTCCGCAAAATAGCACCACTAGCGTGCGTTCCCAGCTCAATTTATTCCCCAAATCAAGCACTGACGTAGGAGTTACATTCACTCAAGTGCAGAAAATCTATCCTCTCAATAGCATCAAAGAAGTATTTGCAGAGATTCAATTCCACATCAAGGGCAACTCAACCTACATTGACCTTCAAAACAGTCGTCTTTATCTACGAGCAAAAGTTGTTAAACATGATGGGTCAGCACTGGACAAGGACAGTGAGGTACTGCCTGTTAATAACTTTATGCATACACTCTTTCAAAGAGTGCAGCTAGAAATTAATGATATGCCTATCACGCAACTGAGTAATACCTATCCTTATAAAGCTTACATAACAACTACCTTAGGAAGTAGTGTACCGCAAAAGAAAATGAGTGGTCAAACTGAAATCTATTATCAAGATGTTAAAGCAAGTGACCTAGCTAACCAAGGTGCTGTAAAAAGAAAGGCTATAATTAAGGATAGTAAAGAATTTGAAATGTGCGGTCCGCTCAGCCTTGATTTGGCTCAGCAGCCTAATTACATTCTAAATAATTGCGACCTTAAGATACGCTTAATGCGCAGCTTGGATGATTTCTCCCTTTGGAGTTCAGAAGCGCGTAGTGCGACGAATATCTGCCCCTTTAAAGTAGAGCTCGTTGAAGCGATATTTTATGCGGTGAGACATACGGTCTCCCCTAGCATAAATAATTGGATACAACAAAAGCTCAATACAAGCCCTGTCGAGTATAATATTCATCGAGGCGAAATAGCTACTTTTACAATTCCTAAAGGGTTGACTAGCTTCACAAATAGCTCTGCTATTAGGGATACTAAAATTCCTGAGATCATGATTTTTACTTTTGTAAAGACGAATGATTTTAATGGGAATATAAAAAGCAACCCTTTTGATTTTTATCACTTTAATTTAACAAGGCTAACCGCCTCAGTTGTTGATGACCCTACACTATATAAACAAGTTGATTTTGATTTTACAAACAATAGATATATGTTAGGCTACGAGGCTATCTATAACGCAGCAACGAATAAGCAATTAGGCAATGGTCTTACTTTAACAGATTTCATTAATGGTTACTTTTTCATTGTTCTGGAACTAATTGCACCTACATCCGGTGACGGTCTACTGCCCCAGCGGAAGGGAACAATCAACTTTGATTTGATGTTTGAGTCTGATTTGACAGATAATATTACTGCAATTGTATATTGCCAACATAACTCTGTAATTAAAATTAATAAGGATAGAATAGTTGAGATAGAATGAATAGCTTAGAATTGTTAGTTGCGCTAAATAAAATAAAACAAAAATATAAAATTAAAAAAGTTGGTGTTGTAGCTAGAAATGAATTCTTTGAAACGCCTAATAGTGCTATTATAATCAATTGTTGTAATCGATCTGATTTTGGTTTGCATTGGACAGCTTGTATCAATTATAATTACAGAAATTACTATTTTGATAGCTTTGGGAAAAGCCCTGAAGCATATAATATAACTATACCTAACCCTATCATTGTAAATAGCCTTACATTACAAAGTGCAGATGCTGAGACTTGTGGGCATTATTGTCTATATTTTATAAATAGTTTCTATTCTGCAATAGAAATGGGCTCTTCAATACAAAACATACTAGATAGATTCACACAGAATACAAAAAGAAATGACGTCATTGTAACCCGATTTGTCAGAAAAGTGAATAAAAGTCCAACTCTATTAGAAAAATAAGTCAGTCAAGCAGTAATCATGGACAAGCAAGGAACCGAAGATACGCCCTTAAAATGCTATTACAGAATCAACGAGCGTGGGAACTGCTATATCTATCTTCAAAGAACCAAAATGTGTGACGGGAAGGAATGGTATTTCAACTTCTCGGCTCACCATGTGCCGTTTCTAATCGAGCGTTTAACCAAGCTGTGGAAAAATATATCATACACAGAGCAGGATAGTCGGGATTGTAACAATTAATCTGAATAATAATAATTTGAATAATAAAAAATAATTGGCTTTTACTGAAAAATTAATTTTTGTTTGCGTTGGTCATTTGTCATACGTGGCTGCATTTGTCATACTTGGTTGCATTTGTCATACTTGAGTGCATCTTTGTTTCATATAAAACCATCTTCAAATCATCATTTTCATTCATTCATCACCAACATGGGGCGTGCTAAATATCTTTACAAAGAAAAGCGATTTCGGGTAAGCAATCATATAAAGTGGTAGACTAGTAAAGATGAGTAATATGATGACTCTCTACAAAAATGTTTATGTTCTAATCTCTACCACTCTACCACTTTTTGCATAGTATTCCTGCCGATGGGTTGGATGCCCTTTTAAATGTTACGTCACGGGACAAATGAGACGACATGTATTTTTGAGGTAAGAGTTCATGAATCTAGAGTCTAGATTAATTTCTAATAAATAATAATTTATAGGCATGAGTGTGGGAGATGTGGTATAGAAGTGTTCAATTTGGCGCTTCATATCTGCGATGTTGGTGACATGCATGGTGGACAAGCTGAAAACTTTGCTGTGGATGCTGACATCAGCCCGTTCGAACTCTATGAATCAGCGCACCATTCCCGTTTGCAGACTTTTCGCTGCGTGCAGCTGAACAATGTGAATAATCTCCCTGATCTATTCTGCAACATGGAAGAACCTGTTCGTCGTCTACTAACGCATTTGCTGCACCGAATGAAAGGCCTTAAAGTCGAATTTGTCTCTGCTGTCAAACTACATAACCCTGTTACCGATATCTATAAGCAAACCTATTTCTCTTCCCCCATGTACACTCTACTACATCCTAATTTCATTGCTAATATATACAATCTAACTCTAATACATCAACTGTCAATTCTTGAGCTCTTTACCGTAGATTCGAGTGGGTGGATTTTGATTGAAATTCTTTCATTCGATGTCAACGTGGGTCTTTACAGACCTATTACTGGTAGGGGATATTTACCTACTCCGGTTTGCTTTAGAAATCGGAGAGGTTTACTAAATATAAAAACAAATACGTGGTGGCAAAATCATTGCTTTGCATTTTGTATTGCCGCCAAATTCTATCCTTATCAAGGCAGTAGAGTCGCTGAAACAAATTGCAAGCACTATGAAAGATATGTTCTTTCTAATTTTAATTGGGATTCTGTTCTTCCATTCCCTGTCAGAATAAATGATCTTAGCAAATTCGAGGATGATAATAATCTATCCATAAATATATACCATCATGAGGACAAGTTGGTATATCCTATTTTAATTACTAAAAAAGTAATAGCAAGAGATAGGCATGTGGATATGTTGCTGATACAACAAGGAGATAACTTCCATTTTGTTCTTATACAAAACATGTCTGCCTTCCTTCAAAATAGACATGCAAAGTATGATCTTTGTAGATACTGTTTGGGAAAGTTTCCCAGTACAGACCTAATGAACCATAGCGAAACATGTTTGGCCCCGGAAGGAACGGTAGGTCCCCTTACTTTGATTAACAATCTTTTCGGTCATTGTTTAAAGTGTCTAAATCCGTTCAGGATTGAATCTTTATTAATTGCCCATGAAGCCCAATGCCGATCCTTTCAAGGACCTATACTTAAATTTCCAGATGAGCGAGCGCTGACATTTAAAAACTATACTGCTACACTACCTATTCCTTGGTTAGTGTTTGCCGACTTTGAGACATTCCTAGTTCCGGTTAATAGGCAGAAAATGAAATCGCGAACCGTGGAAGCAGGTACATTTGTAAAAAACCAACATGTTCCGGCAGCCTACGCCTATGCACTTGTGGATGATAATGGGATTAGAGATTTTAAGCTTTATGAGGGCGCTGATTGTGTTCAGAATTTTATAGAGTCTTTGTTGGCGCTTGCTGACCAGTACATAGATATGGTTAAGCAAAACGAAGAAATGCAAATGTCAGAAAGAGATGAAATACTACATGAAATGCAAACATTTTGCTTCTTATGCAAGAAAACTTTTAACGTTCCAGGTACACCTGGGTACAATCGATGGCTACCAACTGTAATAAAAAATAGACACCATTCACATATAGATCATTTTGAAAACGGGAGATACTATTTGGCTTCAGAATACGTGAGTGCGCTCTGTTCTGTGTGTAATCTCTCTATTAAATTCAAGCATAAATTGTACGTGTTTCTCCACAATAATTTAAAGTTTGATGGCAAATTAATACTTGCTGGCTTAAGCAGCTCGTTTCTTCACGAAAAGAAGGTTCATGTTATTGCAAAGACAATGGAAAACATGCTTAGCATAGACATTGGCGATACATTAAGAATTAGCGACTCGCTGCAGCATCTACGAAGTTCTCTTGATGGTATGGTAACAATGTTAAGACAAGAGGGCACCCATGCGTTCAAATATACAAACACATTCTTTAAAATATTTGACAACCCTCTTTTTAATTATGAGACACTATATAAAAAAATGGCATTTCCTTATAGTTATATGACAGGCCCTCTGGTATTAAACGAGACATGCCTTCCAACACAAGATAAATTCTATAATGATTTAAAGGAAGAACCTTGTAGTGATGAGGAATATGCGAGGGCACAGGAAATATGGAACATGACCGGATGCACATCCTTTCGTGATTTTATGCACGTGTACCTAGCTTTGGATACAATGCTTTTGTGTGATGTTTTCATGACCTATAGAAAAAAAATGATGTCTTTATTCAATTTAGACTTAGCTTACTTTCTAACTGGTAATTCCTATTCATTTCAAATATTTCTGTACAAAAGTAAAGCTTGTATTGACTATCTAAAGTCCCCTGAGCTAATATTATTTGCGAAACGACATTGTAGGGGTGGAATATGCAATAGCGTTGCTCGCTATAAATCGGCCAATTATCCAGATTTGCCAGAATTTGATAATAGCAAGCCCCAGTCAGCATTATTTTTTGCAGATGTAATATCCATGTATCCTTCAAAAATGGCCCAGCCCCTACCGTTAGCTAATTTTAGATTCTTAGATGACACAGAAATTTTAAATTTTGATATTACAACAATGTGTAATACTCCCGGGGTTGGATTTGTACTCGATGTGGATCTGGATTATGATAACTCTTTATTTCTGGCCTCGCAGTTCTTTCCATACTTGCCTGACAAGATAAAAATAAACTACGAATACTTTTCTGATTATCAAAAGTCCCTATTTGCTAACCTAAATATGAAAAATGTAGATGCTGCAGAGCGTTTACTTCTTACATTATTTCCAAAATCTGGATACGTTGTCTATCACCAGCTTTTAGCATTCTACATTTCCAGAGGCATAAATGTAATAAAAATTAATCAAATATTGCAGTTCACCGAACGCCCCTTTGTTTCAGATCATATTACCCAACTTTTAAACATGAGAGCTAATAGCAATTATGAAGTTGAGCGTTATGCTTTAAAAATTCTTATGAATTCCCTTTTCGGGTTTTTCCTGCTTAATCAATCAAAATACCGAGAAGTTAAGGTATGCCTGAATGCAGATGATGCAACCAAATATCTATCAAAACCCAACTACGAGCGCCACTTTATAGTAAACGAGGATCTATCAATATTTCAAATGAAGCCAACCAGTGTTTTATTTACTTCGCCTTTATTTATGGGGTCTATAATTTTAGATCTATCAAAGCTAGAATTGTATAGTTTTTACTATTTGGTATTGACCCCCCATTTTCAAAACCGTATACTACCCGTTTTAATGGATACTGATTCATTTTTGATCTATTGTGAGCTTGCGGAGGGTGAATCATTAGTTGAAAAGCTAAAACAGTTGCAATTTTACTTTGACTTTAGTAATATTCATGAAAATTCGGCATTAGCAGCTTTAAAATCTAATGAAAATAAAAATAAAGCGGGCAAATATAGATTAGAATTTGAGGGATTTAGAATTAAAGAGGTTGTATCTGTTCGTTTAAAGACGTATTGCCTCCGGCTTGAAGATGCCTATAATGTTTCTGAAATTCGTAAAGCTCGGGGGATTACGAAAACTGCCTTGCGGAACATAACTTTTGAAAACTATAAAAGGTGTGTATTCAATGATGAGGTCACCAGATGCCGTATGACGCATATCAGATCAGAGAAGCTGTTGCTACACACGATCATAACAGAAAGCCGATGTATGCACAGTTTTACTGCGCATAGAATAATACTATCTGATAAAATACATACACTTCCCTTTGGTTTCAATGTCGAAGACTATACAGAACAAGAGCTAATAGCCCTATGCCAGCTATGGAGATAGATTTAAATTTGCGTTGGCCTTCAGGAATTCAATGCTTGGCTGCGTCGCAGGCGGGGAAGACTACTTATATTTTAGAGCTGATTAGAAGAAGAGAAGAGATATTTGCAGTTAAGATTAAAAAAATATACTTTGTGTACTCTGAGTGGCAGGAAAAATATAATAAGGTACCGGATGTGGAATTTGTTACATCATTAAATGAGATTACTGACGATAAGTTGGTGCCTTTTGTTCTTGTTGTCATTGATGACCAGCAAGGCCTCTTGGAAACTAGCCAAAACGCTAGAATAACTAACCTTTTCCTAAACAAGATACACCATCATAATGTTTCGATAATTGTATTACAACAGAACGCCTACTGCAAAAATATGAGAAGTGTTAATTTAAACACCAATTATATTTTTGCTGGTGCCTTTCCACGGGATAGAACATTTCTAACAAGCTTAGCGAAGCAAATAAGTCCAAATAACATTAAATATATACAGGATGCGTATGCTGATTGCATGAAGACACCTTACTCCTTTTTAATTTTTGACTTTCATGTAACTACGCCTGACAAGCTACGAATTCGCTCAAGCTTATATCCTGACGATTGTAAAGTTTATATGCCAGTCTAATTATGGAGCTCGACGAAGCATTTCTAAAAAAGTTTGTGCAAGCGAAGGTTAGAGCTCGAAAATCCTTAATTGTTAACGCTAGCCCTTCACAGTTGGAAGCTCTCGGTTCGTGCTTGTTAAACATAACTAACATTCCACTATCTGTTAAGGAAGAGAAGTGCCTTAAAAGACACATTAACAAAGCCAAAAGCTTTTCCAAAAAAAAATATTCGTTAAAAAAATTAAAGCAATTTCTAATTACTAATCACCGTATTGTAGCTAGCATAGTTTCAACAATACTATTCAAAGTTTTAGAATACTCTGTTTTCCAAGTGTGTGCGGAAAATGGCTAGAATATTTAGGTTAGTTACCCAGGATACATATAATAGGTTAATGAAGGGGGGGAGTGAGGTTGAACAGGAAGATATGAGTAAAAAAATAGAAAATGTATTAATGTTAATAAATGAGAAGCAACGCTCTCGTTGCAGTAAAATACTTCATGCGTTACTAGCTAATTCTAATTTTACTTTTAAAGATAATGGTGAGATATGCTTAAATGGCAAACTATCGCCTAATTCCCATATTGTTGATTTGTTGAGTATGTCAACCAAATCAATACCTATGAAATCCTTCGATGCTGAGGGTATGCAAATGTTCAAGGATGCTCTTAGTGAGTCAAATGTACCTACTTACTTGCTATCTAATCAATTTAAGTCGTACTATGAAAATAAGCCTGTATGGAAACAATTTAAATTAGAGAAATAAAGAATTATTATAAACCTTATTTGTTGTCATCTTATTGTCATCATAAAGTCATTAAATGCATCCTGCAGCTTAAAACAGAAAAAAGATGAATCACGCATTGAGAAGTTGCATAAGTATTTTATTAAAACCATAACCAAAAATCATAAAATGTGCATATTAATGATTAAATGTAGGGATGCTCCTACGGTGCGTGTTGGACATCAATTTACACCAACTGGAATAAGCCTGTAAACACATTATTTCTTTTACACTATACTTATAGTATTATTACGTTGTACTATATCGTTATATATAGGTTACTTACAGTGTTTTACTGCATCACTTGCCCTTCGATGGACGTCCTCGGTGCTTTTTGGGTTGACCTTCATCCTATCAAAAACAATAAATATAAATATCCATAAATTTTACAAATATTTGTAAACAGTACCTTGTCACTAGAAGGGCGTTTCCCTGATCCATTCCTGCGTCCTTTAGACCTGGTGCTCATCTTTTCGATCTAAGTGTATTCATAAATATAGTCACCGAATAATTATTTAATATAGTCGACTAATTATTATTTTATATATAAAATCTTACACGGAATTTCCGGGAGCTACCAGGTTCTGGTTCGGGCTCACTGGACTCAGAATCGGTGAGGTCCACATCCGCAACCTCAATAGCTTCTGAATCAAAAAGATCGTTATCATAATAATGTTTGGGTCTGATACGAACTGTACGCTCGCTGTCACAGTCCGAGTCGACGAGAAGAGTCGTACGGTCGCTGTCACAGTCCGAGTCG
>JAQFYC010007603.1:0-10242 GCA_034694165.1 Tomocerus mixtus
TCTCATTTGTCCGTGAAAGTCAGATTTTGTTAAACTGTTGTGTACTGTACTGTTCTGTAATGTACAGCTATACAGTACAGTACACTAGTAAATACTAAATACCCAGAAGGAACTTCTATTGTGTTGTAGGTAATTATGCAAGGATTTGTATAGCAGACAGACAGACAAACACTTTAGATTTATAAATTAGATTTCTGTTTGCTACTAAATGGGGCATAAGCTTAGTTTACAATTTATCTCGTTTCATTTTAATATTTACATTAATTGTTACGGAGCATTGGAAGGCCAGAGAACTGCTATTGCTGTATATGTAGTTGATGTAGGTATATTAATAGCAGATAAAAGCATAAGATTAGTGTTTTATTGCATTAACTGTCAGTTACGTAATTGTAGAGTTTCAATTTGAGATTTTTAGTGAATACGAGCATACCATTAATAATTATTGCTGATGCAGCAAGGTTTTTTCGTTACCGCATCGCAGCCGGGTAGCCATCTGGGAATAATACAGCCAGTGAATAATATTTAATACTTGGTATATGTATGTAGATTTTGTATGTCAGTCTGTGGTACATAACATACTAAATAATTTATCTAATTGTGATATGAGAGCATTGTCTGACTACTAGTAATGTGTTTAATAGCATAAATAGGAAAATTTAATCCAGATGACAAGTATTTAGCATATTGCCTACAAATAATTAGGCCATGGTTAATGAAAGCCACGCGAGTGCCCATCCATGCATAATTAATGCCATTGTTTTAGTATTGGATCAAATTGAAGTGCTTACCAGTATACTTACATAATATTATCTAATATTCAATGCTCCAATTTATCCTAAAAGTTTGAATAATTCTGAATTTACATAATTTAATTTATAGCGACATGAATTTTTCAAGGTACGAATACTAATTGTGTGTATTAGGTATGATGCTGACGTAATTCTCACAAAAAGTCTTCAAAACCTAAATGTTAACTGTTACCGTTGTTTTATGTAATATCAATAATTATTTTTACATGCAAATTAGTACTAAATAGTGGGTACCTGGATTTATTTGATATTTAATGTGGTTAACTAAAACATTTTGATTAACTACAATTTTTATGTACAATCCGTTTTAAAATTTGCACTTTGGGTATGAACCTCTACGCCGGTATACCTTAAACTGTTTAGTTTACTATTTTATTTACATGCAGGCAGTGTAAATTTTGGTACTAAAGAATTTATTTCTTGTACACGTTACTACAGTAAACCACATTTAAGTATGGTACCGACATTGAATTGTCCTAAGGTCACTTCTGAAGTTTGGCTTATAAAAATTCTGCTAAAAATATAATTTAATTTGAACAAATACTACCTGCTTTGCTGGAATTGTCATACAAACCTATAAACATGAAATCATCAAAATGAAAAGTTCATACGTCATATAATTCTGGACAAAACAAAGTACACTAGTTGCCTGTTCCAGTATATTGGTTCTACTGTAAAATTACCATATGTATTTCCAACGATATTTTCTGTCATACTTGTCAAGAGAGTTTCCAATGTAAAGCTGCGGTTTAACTGTGAATACTTCACCAATCTACGCAAAGGCACTCATGAAATTAGTGTAGGAAAGATCATGATTCATGATGTGAGAGAAATTAATTGAGATATTGTTTGACTGGATACTTTATTTGATGTGGTGTGATACGAAATGTACTGACACACAGGTACAGAGAGAGGTGAGACGAGGATGTAATGAAATGGAGGAAAAGATTGAGGAAGCACGTGAGAAGTGTAACGCATTTACCAAAGCACACTACTCTAGAAATCTAGAAATATTCATGGGAGATCCTGACAGAATTCTCCTGTCAGATTCAGTTAAATTAAAAGCCTTATTAATTAAATCCTAGACAGTCGCATCTCATCACATGTCAGATCACAAAGGCCAAATTGAACACAATCATATAACAAGTCCTGTCTCATTCCGCGGATTCATTTAATAACTTTTGCACGCCGAAGCCTGCACTGTACGTAGCTGCAAGTAACTTAAATCGGCCATGAACCTTTGTCTGCATGAATTTCTAACAAAGCAGACGTGTACATGACACTGACACGCGAGCGGTGAGGTTTTACCAAATAAAATCATGATACCTCAACGAAAAATGATCAGAATTACATTACTTTCATCTCCTATTATACCTTAACTTGTTAAATATTGTTACATTTTCATTTTGAAACTTGGATATGAACTTTTGTAAACCTTATCCATTTATTACACACTTCAGGTACTTTTGTGTAAAGCCCATAATATTTATTCTTGTTTTTTCGTGGTTCAAAGTAGTATATCGTAAAATTTTCAAATTGTACTTTTTCAGTAAACGTGAAATGTCAATAGTTAAGACGGGTTTGCTTGACTTACCTGCGTAAATAGGATGAGTAAAAGGAACTTTAACAGGTACCATAATAAATATATTGCTGCTACTATTACAATAATTGCATTACATGTGCCAAAAATATTTTTATAAGAATTAAACCAATAATATTTAGGCACTTAGCATTTTTTTCCAAATATTTGTATATCAGCTTGTTTCCTCTATATTTACGAATTAACCCTATCGTGACAAAGGAGACGAAAAGATGATATTATGAGCTTAAATATTTTCATCTTCAAATAATAGATTTTATTCTGACCAATTATCGTTCATCTCAATTTCGAATATTTTATTTCAACCTCCCAATTATTATCTGAATTGCAATTCAAATGTAGGTAACTGGGTGGTATGTGGCAATCGTAGTAGATTCACTATTCATGTAGCTATAAATGTAACTCACCTTTGACCCATTATGTAATACGGAGAGCACATGCCTTCATATGTAGTATGTGTTAAATTCTCAAACAATGGACCCTCTGCAAGCCGGCAGGGCAAAAGGCATTTTATCGATTAGTCACACACACCGCAAGAAATTGCTCTCCGATTAGAGATCTTGTCAGTCATATACACTCCACATGTATGATTTGTATCAAAACGCTATTGTTTTATTCTCCATGTATTTTGTATAAACATTCTTACATTCTTTAACTCATTTTGAACATTAATTCATTTTTGTCAAAGGATAGTGTGAAGGAATGCGATTGTTAGTGATAATAAATACATTTTATAATTAAGCATACTTACATACCAAATATACATATTGACACTGACCGTAGCTTACTGCGAATTACTGCATTAATTGCTAAATATTATAAAGTAATAGGAAAAAGTAATATTACCTATAATGCACTTACTACCTAGATTGTAGATATACCTTTCTTACTTACCTACACAAACACAGTACAAAAGTAGAATATCTACTAATTGTAAGTACTTAATATTATTGAAAGTGTATCATAAATATCTTGTTGACAATAACTGTAATTGTAATTGACCTGACCTGTACTTGTCTATAGGGAAAATTCCTTTGACAGTCTTCGCTTCAAGATATAAATATAAATTGTAGTTCAAGGTAATAAATAAGAATTTGGTGAATAAAAGTGAAGACTTGTGTTTTCGTACTTTACAGAAAGGAAGAAATCGTTAGAATACAAATATAGTAAAATGCATGTAAACTGTTCGTGCTGAAGGATCGTTCATGATACAGTTTCGGATGAAGATGATTTTACTTATTTCATAATCAGGCATCTGTATTCGGTACAAGATCCTTCTAACCCATCTAAATGCACTTGCACTCGAGTGTTTCTTTCTCATTTCATGACATATAAATAAATCATTGCATAATCTTTCTTCATCCAATCCAAGTCCAGAAGAGTTTATATATTCATTCATGTTCGTGCTTAGCAGTATCGTAATACTTCAGGAATATATGTATCAAATGGAATATCTGTCGAATTTTATCTTTCTCGTACGTGTTAAAAGGTTGCGAGATACAGATTGTGTAGATAAGTAGTAACTTGAGGTTAGTTACATTACATTGCATGTCTGAGTCATTGCATCTTCTTTGGATCTTCAGATAAGATGGGCAGATCTGAAGGAGAAAGTATTTGAGATAGGTAACGAACTGCCATTTCCTGAATTCGCCTTGCATTTTGCATGGGCATGACAGAAGTCAGTGAATCGAGAAATAAAGGTCACATCACATTACATTACATCCACTGCAGAAAACTTTTGAAGATTCGGAAGAATTCCAAATAGATCACATCTAGATCAAATGCACGCAACGCATCCGTATATCCTGCTATAATGTAGGCATGTACATACATATACCGACTGATAAAAGTCAAAGTCTATATTCGAAGCGAGAGTGAAAGGTACAGCAAGACTCGACTAGGTACAAATAAAGCCTGACTAATGCATTCTATACCTGCTACGTAATATCTGTAGTTTCCGTACTTTTAGATTGGATAAGCTCCTTCTGTCTTTTGACTGTCGAATACAATTTAAATCTTATATCTGTTTATCTGCACCCTACAAATAATATTTGCCAAATTAAAAAAATACTTGCATAATACCTACTATAGATACTATAAAACATTTATTACATACACATTGCTATTCTGTATCATTCTTAAAAATCATCAATTTCACTGTGTATCAATTTTACTGGCAAAATATCAAATCACTGTGTTACGTTATCTAAAAGAAGTACTTTGTCATTAATCTTTCATTTCTGAGTATTCCATCTAGGAAAATCCGTTTGATATTACTCATTTCCTTTTTGTCTCTTACGACCATTAATTACGTATTTGTATTATGTCATAAACCACAATGTACGTATTTTATTGTAAATCGGTTACTATATAAACTATGTTTCACCTCGAATAAATTACCATTACTCTTCACTCTAAAATCAGGAGCACAGCTCCAGAGTTTTTGGTCCGGTTCTTTTCGCATAAAGCATCGTTAACTCTCCTTCTTAATTCATACTTCATTAAGTAGGAATGCGGGTCTCATCCCCGCAATGCCGCCGGCAATAAGACCCCGGGTCTCACCCCCGCGTTGCCCGCAGGCACACTACTATCTTTGGGTCTCATCCCAGAGATAGCTATTTTTCATAGTACCCCGGCGTACATAAATCTCTTAACGTTTTATACGGTACCCCCGAGTACCGTATCTTTCCACACTGTTTTAAAGTTTTTAAGTGTGATTGTCTGATAAGAATTGTATCCATCGGAAGAAATTGATATGGAATAATTCGGAATTTCCACGGAATATTCCACATTTCGTGTGTACAAGGCAACTTTGGAACATTCCGCATTTCAGAAAGTATTTGCAAAATATAGTTTTGAAGTATATACATTCACATGAATACGTTTTGGAATATTCCATAGAGACAATTTGGAACATTGGGGATTAAACCACATTAATTTTGACCTTTCATTAACATTGGGCTTCCCTTGTAATTGTAATTTTAAATATCTAATAGAATAACGGTGATATCGCTCCCAGTGCCGTGTATTAGCGTTCATATAAATATCTAAGAAGGCATTTCCAGGGTACGCCTATTTAAGGGGCATTATTATATTCAGTAGAGGTATACGCTGCTTTAGAAGATGAGATAAGCATATAATTGTTACTAAAATAAGACTATATAGATAATGAAATGTTACAAAAGTTTTCCGTCTCCATTTTCATAAAGTTGTCTAATATAACTTCTTGGAAACCAGGCAGGCATCTTTTGCAAGTCTTAATTTGCGAAGATCACTAAGTATAAGACTTGAAATTAATATTTTTAGCAGCTTCTGTATTCTGAACGCAATTACATAAGCATACTCAACGAGTATGGTACTACCATCTGTTTCTTGGCTCCTTTATTGTTAGTTTGCTATTTATGAATGGGATTTGCAGCTGTAACTCATTTTCTTTCACTTTCATACGCACTTCAAAGAGAAAAAAGCTGCTATTACAAGTATTACAACATAACATAACACTCACTAAATATTAAATACCCATATCAACTCTACTAATAGAATGAAGGATTCGACACTTACTTCTTACATACATCAGTCTTTTTACTTTTTATACACATGATACATTTACGTATTCGTGAAATATAATTGGATCCTTTTGAAGCACATTGTTTCCCTTATGTATCGAATCAAGAATATATTATGTATCTAAATATGTACTAAATGTAAACGGGGATTTATGTGAATTACGCGAATACTTATTATTTTTAGCTTAATACTTGTGAGTTAGGATTTTTATACCACTTTCCAGATACTTATACAGATTAACGAAATTGGGAGCATGTACCATATCTGTTAAATTTTTACAATATTTATATTTTCAATGTAATGGATACAATCAAACAACTTTAATTAGCAGCAATGTAATGTAATACTTACATACCGGCCTAAACTACACACCTGTAAATTCCTTGTAGAAATTCAACAGATATTTCTAATTTCCATAAGTGAAGTACTAATTAGATTTACTACACTTGAAATTGTGAGTTTTGGAGTAAGCTACTTTTGGAATTGCACACATGATATGAAATTATGAAGGTGGAGAACAACAGAAATAGAAAGTACTTAAAAAATAAAATGAAACAAAAAGGATGCTAACAAAAGCCAAACAGGAAAGAAAGATGAAAAGATCCTCCCACCTTCCCACACTTGCATTGAGAATTGAACAAGAGTCAAAGAGCGTTTTCCTAAAGTATCTAACGTAACTACTGACACAAGTTGGTATTTATTAGATTTTTAAACTTGGTTTGGTTTACTTTTGCTTTTGGTTAGTGCAATGCAATCGCAAATACCCCAACAAAGTTTCTCAGCTTATCTCTGATGTTAACTAAGCCTGTTACTTGCTTACTTATGTTTTGTTAGTAAGCAATTCCAAATCCTCTTCAAAGAAATCCTGATGTGATCCTGACTACATTACAGAACCAAATCACATTTTCTCCACTAGTACTAATACTACAGATATGTAGTTCACTAAAGTGAAACTGACATCCTAAAGGCTATAAATATCTTCAGTTTATATTCCTAAAAATAGATTTATGCTGTGTCAAATAATTTCATCTCAAGTGCTTCTTATACTTTCTTAGAGAACTAAGTTAGAACTCAAATCTATAGAAAATGAATGAGTTTGAGCTTAGAGCTTAAAGCTTTTGCTTACTTTTTTCTTATTGCTGCAATTGCTACTCAATTCTTTCTTTTCGACGGCAGTCCGGCAGGGCAATTGTAACTTTTGTGTCGTGTGGTGAAGTCGGCGGGCGTCTTTCGGCCTTCCTGGAGTCACAAACTGGTACTCATAACATTACATAATACTATTATACTTCACAATAATAAAATACAATAAACTAAACAAGAATGGAATAGCTAGGACTAGAATAGAACTCAAAATAATATTATTCTGAATAGATGTGTAGAATAAATTAAAAGAAGACTTTTGTTAGTGCTGACATTTAAAGAGAGTACAATTACATCATATCATAACTATATCTAATATATACACAATACACACTAGCCCACGTAAATATACGTTTTATTCTTAAAACTTGCTTACATTTTATTTGGTGAGATTCGAGAGGTTTTCACGTAATTTTATTAAATACATTATATTAAAATATGGCAATACTACAGGTACACTACCTATATTATTGGCCAAACTTAGAATAGAATATTATGTATAAAAAGATTTAAAAAATGTCTTAGGAATATCTGTATCTCTTTTAACTTAAAAATTCTAAAAGTTGATTTTACTAAACATATCCTTTTGTCACAGGTACTAGAGTCCATAAAAGACATAATAGAAGTTCTATTATAGAACTATTTTTACAACTTCCGAACATTGTAGTCTTAGATCAAATTTAGAGTGCCATTATTTTTCACGATCACAATATTCCATGAATGCCGAATGCGTTATACTGTTTTCCCGATGAAAGCAAAAATTCAGAGGACAAATTCTCAGTAAATAGGCGCAACATTTACTTTTAAGAGGAATAAAATACGTTCGCCATTTTCAATAAGTATGAGAGGTTAGGTTACTAATACTAACAATATATCGATAATATGTACAAATGGGTATAAATATACATTCCTATTGAATAATCTCATATAACTAGGAGCATAATTTGAATATTTGTACGTACTATGTTATATATTTACAATGAAAGCATACTATACCTTTTAGTAATAGCAATGTGGCAATCTATTTAGGAAACAAAATACGTATACCCTTTCATATCAAATCTATAGAATACTAATGAGTAAACGTATATTAATAAATACCTCTCTACTATTTAGTAGTACATCCACAAAATTAAGTTTCATGTGTATTTACTGTAGCAATAAATCTATTCGTCATTCGAGTGTTTAATTTACTATTGAAATAGTAAATCTAGACAGATGAGCCCACGCGTAATATGAAAGAGTACGACTGTTACTCTAGTTTTACAGATAAGCGAATAAATATCCTTGATTTAAGGAAATACTTAACTGATACGACAATATTAGAACTGCATACGGCATACAATGATAGGATTGAGATTGAGAAGCCATATACAATTAAAGCAAAGCTAAGAATGAAAGAATTCAAAGAATCAAATCATAACCCTATATTACGTAAGTAACGCAGCACACGAAGATAAGTAGCTAAGCGCTTTTTTGTCCTTGTCATATGATGAATATATGCCTAAAAACAGTTCAGTAGGAAACCCGAAGTGAATAAAGTAGATTTTCGTGGAAAGGATAAAGTTACAATGAGATTTATTCAATAGAGTTTTGCTATTTCGGGGAAAATTCGCTTTGAACATCTGAAATTGACAATCTTTCTGTTCTAAGAGAAAGAAAGGAGAACTTTCACTATTTTATTAAGCAACACTACCACTACTACTGAGCTGACGGCTAAATTGTAACGAAAGAAGGGATTTATAAATATCAATCAATAATTCTGGTTCTGGTACAGCTTCAGATAAGAGTCAGAATCAGAATCCCATCATGCTGTGAAATTCTGAATAACTGTACGCGGAAGGAAAAATGATACAAGCTACTGTATCATAGTGTGTTTACATTATGAATAGATAGCCTTGTAGGCATTTCGGGTACAGATTTCATTTCAGAATACATTTCAGCACATCAAAATGCACGCGCGTTATGCCAAATACCGACAGGAATACAATTTCTTACTTATTTACTTAGTGTGACATCTAAGGTCTTCTATACAGAAAAATTTTCTGCTTCAGTACAAGCTAAGCGTTGACGTATATACACTTTCAATGGAAAAGAAGGGATTTCTTAAGTACCTTATTCAATTCAAATTGAAATACGCGATATAAAATATAATGTATCAAATATTTTTAATCTCTATATACTGACGTACAGACTTACATGCACTTAACGTGCATTACTTTTAACATTACGTACATAAAGTAAATCGATACAGTACAACTAGTACAGCATTAGCAGTAGATAGATGGTAGAAGGGAGATACACAGAAATACAGTGCGTCATCAAAAATGCTTTACTATATAAGGTATGCTTTGCATGTAAAATGTACATTAATAAGGATGCAATAAAGGAATTATTAATAGAACTTTGGGTATAAATACATTTAAATGGTACATTATCTTTAATCTCACTATTACATAATTATGAATGACATTACATTTGTTTTATATTTGGTACCCCATTGCGGTGAATGATACACCTATAAGCATATAAATAGTTAATGTAATATTAAAATACTCTGCACTATTAACAGAAGGTAATCCAATATGTCATACTACTATCACTATCACACAAATTAGTATTTATTTGTGGAGCGCTATTGCGAAATGGAAGTTATATTTAGAATCCTTATTGTAAGTAAACATTATGTATACTGAAGTAATTAACCTTCTTTTAATGATATCACATGCTAATCCTTATAAAGATCTAATTTTACCTGGACTGATCTAAATATATTTTCGTGCTGTGCATCATCAGTTATTATTTTGAGAATGATACGTATGTAAATCCTATGTAACAGATCAATTCGAAAATTAAGGAAGTATTTTTAGAGCATCATTATTATTAATAGCAAAAATCTGATCCGAAGGCTATTTTTAGAAGATCAATATTATTATACGTAGTCATTTGTATTGAATATATAAAGTTTTACATACTAATGCATATAGTGCATATATTTCAATGAAAGCTTTGTACAATTAGTTTACAAACATGTTTTATATGTACATTAACCAATCCGCTTAGAATTTAGAATGTTTGTTTGTAGACTGAGCTGTGGAGTGAATTGAAGTATTAAATATTAAAGTT
>JAQFYC010007604.1:0-10241 GCA_034694165.1 Tomocerus mixtus
CAGTATTTGCCTTGGGGTGGTATGCAATTGTCTACTTCCACGGAGATACACAAAATTTCGGCAATGCTGATTGGGTTCCCTGTATATCGGGCATACAAAATTTTACGGCAGCATTCCTCTTCAGTGTAGAAACTCAACACACAACTGGTTATGGATTTTACCATTTAACTGAGAAATGTCCGGAAGCAATAATTCTCTTCTGCATCCAATCAATATTCGGAGTAATTCTCGAAGGACTTATGGTAGGTCTCGTTTTCGTTAAGATGTCCAGGGCTAAAAAACGAAGCGAAACGCTAATGTTCAGTCGTAATGCTGTAATATGTCTCAGGGATGGAATTCTTTGCTTTTGTTACAGAGTCGCAGGTACATAATAGCACATAATTTTTATACAAATTGGTTATTATCATCTTGTACCTACCTATATTAGATGCAAAATATAATTTAATTTCTGTTGCAGACATGAGAAAATCGCATTTACTCGAAGCTCACGTTAGAGCTCAGCTAATTAAGAAACGAACTACTGCAGAAGGAGAAGTTATAACATTTCATCAAGAGGAATTAGAAGTAAGTATAAGTAAACTAAATTAGATTGCTAACCGTAAACATTTGCGTACCTAAAGTGCGCATTTGATGCAAACATTTGCGTATAGATAAATTAAATGCAGAACTCTTTCCATATTAAGTGTGTCATGTTTCTGCAAAAGATTTCTTTTGATTGTGCAATGTTTTTCTTACAAGGTCGGAGGTGATGGTGAGAAAGAAGACAAGATACTGCTGTTTTGGCCGACAACAGTTGTTCACAAGATTGATTCTTCCAGCCCATTATATTCAATAAGACCAAGTGATCTACATGTCTTTAATACCAGCTTTGAGATTATTGTCGTATTAGAGGGAATCGTCGAATCGACAGGACTTACTACTCAAGCCAGATCTTCATTTCTTCCTTCAGAGGTATTACCGAATAAGAGCTAACCTCAATTGAATTTGACTTAATTAGTGAATAAGTATTAAATGACAATGAATGCGGATAATTAATTCAATTAATTCTGTATTTTAGATTCTATGGGGTCATCGATTCCAGAACCTTACGTCAATGAAATCTAACTGCGGTGAACGAATTGTCGATTATTCTCTGTTCCATGAAACTGCTCCAGTGGAAATGCCTCCAAAATTCTTAAGCTCTCAAAGTACCAACTCAGACGATGAAAATGATACTGATAACGCCACTGGATCTAATTCAAATACGTGATAATTAGCTTAGTTATTAGTTAAGTAGATTTAATATTTAGAATTATATGTAGTAACTTTCTTCATTTGGACATGCATGCAAAGTCAATTAGCGGCTGTAATGACAAGGAAAGCCACC
This sequence comes from Tomocerus mixtus, assembly GCA_034694165.1. Taxonomy (NCBI): domain Eukaryota; kingdom Metazoa; phylum Arthropoda; class Collembola; order Entomobryomorpha; family Tomoceridae; genus Tomocerus; species Tomocerus mixtus. The sequence goes on from JAQFYC010007604.1 coordinate 1,367, forward strand.
ATTATAAATTCTCTTGCTTGCTGTCTAGCTAGAGTTAGAATATAAAGATTACATCTTAGAAGGTCTTTATATAAAAACACTTCTGTGTATAAAATATGTTATTTGTATTAAAGCCTTATTCGTACTTTGATACTAAATGAATATTATACTACTAATCCTGTCTAAACTTAGATAAATTATTCTTATTTGCAATTTTGCGAAGTAGAAATATAAAAAATTTCCTAATTAAGTAATAGATGCTCGAATCATAAGAAATGTTTTGTAAAGATGATCCAACAGCATAAATTGTAGTAGGTGCAAGTGCAAGTGAACTCTATAGCAAATATTTCAGTACCATACAATTAAATTATAAAAAGCCTTGCCGAAATAAATTTGATTGTGGAATACTGTGTATTGGATGTTATGTCCGTATATCTTTGTGCATTTATGCTGTAGTCGTAGTGTAACACTAAACATTACTAAGCATTTACTACACATACCTAAATACATAAGATTTAACATTACATTTTTGCATATTTATGTACAGATCAGTCCTGTCGAAAGACAAAGATTTCAAGTATGCGTGACGATTAAATATCTGTAGCATCATAATATCAGAATAAGAGTGATAACATGCTGAAGCATTTTTATTCATTGATCATGATAATAAATATATCATCTTAGACTTTAGAGGAGCAATTAGGTATAATAGTTAGGCTTTGGGATTTATTTTTGTTCAGTTATTTTCTGTATTTAGCAAGGCTTTACTAAAGAAGCCAAGCCAAAGTCTCATTAAAATGTCAATAATTATTGTATGCTGAAGTATGTATTTCATGTTCCTGGGATTTTAGCTTTTAGGATTTGAAAAATGAAAAATTATTTCGTTTTATCCCATTCACTTGATGGGAAATACACACATTGTACAATAACAGAGCTAAATGCTATAGTTAGATAGAGATTATTATGCTTAGGACACGACAATTGTAATACTACAAAAAGTGCTTAATTATCTTCTAAAACTCTTGCCTTAGTTTATTATTAAACAATAGAATAGTAATATTGGACAAAAAACGCTTATACATCACAAACAATTCTACAAACAAAAACTTAAAAACTAGTAGCACGAATCAACTGCATTTATGAGTGCTGTGACAATTTTTTACTTAAATATAGGTGTACTTAAGTATTTTAATTATTTATACTATCTGCGCCTCATTTCATTAATATAATAAGTAACAGAAACTTATAAATAAAATATTTCACTTACACTACAACAAATACAATTTAAATTGTACCTGACCTGGTCTGACCCTGACCTACGCCTACATACACATACTGTCTATAATAATAACATTTAGATACACAATGACATATTACATTACAAATTACATACCCTTACATAGATTTTTAATTAAATAATTGCAGTAGTAATATCTAAATAATTAGCATAATAAATATGCTTGTAAATATCAAATACAGTAGCACAACTGCAGAGCACGTCAAAATCACAAAACATAACTGTAGTAATAATTAGTAGTAATGACCGTGACCTAAGTATACTTAAATGCAAGAATGCAAACCACGACATGCAAATGCAATACAAATACAAAATCTAACCAACCAGCTCTTTCTGTACATAAAACTATCAACTATCTATGTAACAAATGTACGGCTACATATTAGTGACATGACAATTACAATGACATGATAGCCAAAAAACAACCTTACACCGTATACTCATAACTTTTTACATTTCCACGTTAATTTTTTACATTGTACCTTAAATTAACTAGCAGTGGTACATATTATAGTAGTTACATGATCAGCAAAACCACAAGTAGCTTATATAAATATGTACTTGTAGTAATGAAGATACTTTTAATTTACATACAATTAAGGTTTAATTTAATAAATTATTAGCATATAGGTAATTTAATTTGTGTCCATGTGGGTAGGTATTAGGTAATTATTATTAGGTAATGTATATATGAAGTAGTACAAGTACAGTAGTTACTTATTATGCTGCTGACATGACATAGTTATTATAATTGCCTATACGTTTTGGTTTTTTCATTAGTTTCGAACTAAAATATGTAATATTTTAGTATTTATGACATGCATGATCACGAAAGAGGTGTAGTTAGCAAATCAAGAATTGAGAATTAATTAATAATAGTATTATTTTACATTGTGAAGACTAGGATGCCCATCCGTGCATTTTGTAATACCTAAAAGTGTATCATTATGACATTAATGCATTTACTTAGTATTTATACGTGAACCCTTTCGTAATTGTATTCCATAGTTAGATCAAAATGGTAATTAGTGCTTTTGTCTAAGCTTATTGTATTTGTTTCTACTTTTACATACAGGTTCCTTTTCCATTCCACTATAATTAGTAGTTATAATAATAAATGTGTAACAGTACAGTTTAGATTTCAATACAGAATCACACAACATGCATGCATACACAATCAGCATCAGCAGACAGACGGAAACAGGTACTTTAACTAAGGCTTTATATAGCATTAATCAGTTTTGCTATTTAGACGCTTTTACGTTACGTTACATAACATACATTTTACGATTCACATCTAAAAAAGCAGCTTAGTTTCAAATGTTGTTATTTTGATGTCGATTTAACTTATAAGTGGATTAACATTAACTAACACAGAAGATAATTTGGAAAAAGATCGTCGGATACTATATATGCATACATTAAGCAGCCAACCACCGCCAAAAATATTCGAAAAATAGTTCTTCCCTTCTTGCCTTGTAGTTGTAGTCGTAGTAGTCTTAGTAAGTCCTAAAGAGACATAGTGTCTAGTACTTAGTGGTTCAATAGTTTTCCAAATTTTTGGTTTTGGTATTACTTACTGTAGTGAATTTATTGCAGAATTTCTATACATGCCATTATTATTACCATTTTGCTTATATGGTACATATTTTTATTAAGCCACTTGTCTTTTCGTTTTATGAGAAATTGAGAGCAACGTTATAGTTTAGTTATAGTCTGAACTAGAACGCTTGGCAGAAATGCGAAAGCCACTAAAGAAAACAAAATTAAAAGTACTCTGGTCAAAAGAACTTAATAGACGGATAAATGCGGACGAAAAATGTCTACTTGGAGAAAGACTGCCATTGCCAAGGGCCGAGGAGCAACATTAAAAGCCTAGTTAATATAAGCTGAGTAAGGTTAGCCTTTGGTTGGTGACATGACACTGTTAATGTTGATTGAGGACTGACATGACAAGACAGCTTTCATCCTTTTACTAAAATTTTCACTGCAATTAGATAATACCACCTGTGGTAACTTCTCATTCATTAATAGCGTTTGAGGATTCACTGCGGCGCATTCCACCGGAGTGATTTATTTAGTGACCACCTTCTTCTGCAATAGACAAAAAAAGATTTATATAAGATCGATAATCAATATTACATATATATGTTACAAGGAAGTTTCCATTTCAGCTCATAGGAACTTTCCCATGATGACACAAATCAATCAATGCTTACCTTTCACTCTGGGACGCTCTGGTTCCCCATTTTTACTTGGAACTCCACCACGAATCCCTACAGGAACATGTTGCGGTTGTCCCGCTCTGATTGGTTTTGCTGAAAAAATTGGAAAAGCAATTCAATTTATGTGAAATTCAATTTACAAAGAGAACTAACTGTTTATGGCATGTTTATTTGTCAATGTTTGTTTAGTTAAGTTACCTATTTGTGCTGCATGACTTCTGCGGGCAAGATTTTTCTGTCTGACAGCTTCCTTAATACGGTCAACTTCATATTGATACCTCTTACGATCCCTCATTGCTCCCTCCTTTGCTTCCCTAAGAGCTGCCTCTAATGCTTTGACACGCTCCATTGTAGCTCTAAGACGTTTCTCCAGTTTTGGTAATTCACACCTGAGGTCTGCATTATCTCTCACCAATTGCTTGTGCACCTTGGTTAGCTGCTCCAAATTTGTTTCTAGGAATGAGATCTTTTGTTTCTGGGCCAGAGATCCCCCAGAATCTTCACTTGTTTCTAAATTAGCGTTTTCTATACCGACCGACTGGAAAAAAGAGAATAAATCGATTAAATGCATGATCACGTAATTTTTTCTGTTACACCAACTTTTCCCAATTTCATCGTAATTCGTAATCTATATGCTTAGGACCAATTTATGTGCAAACGTACCTTGCGCATGCGATTTTGCAAATCATTAACGAACATTTTCCGCAAGTTAAGTAAAGTTTGTAATTCTTTGGAAACAGTCTCTTGCAAACCATTCAAGTCCTTACGAGCCTGTTCTCTCTTATCTTGAGCCAACCTGTAAATCACAAAACGGAGTTATTAGTAACACTGACATGGGAATGAGCAAAACAAATACCATCTAAGAGAAGCTATCGACACATTGACACTAATTTTGATTGCATAATGTATTAGGTAGAAACATCTTGCGTAATCTTTTCATGATTATCATAATTCTGCATAAACTACCACATTGGCGTGCGTTCTCTTTTGTAGGCCGATTTTTATAATATAGCATAAAATTGTAATTATAAATGCATACACACGCATTTGAATAGGTTATCATAATTTCTGTAAAACAATAACTGGAGGAGACATGCGTGAGCCGATAACTTACACAAGTTGCTGTAGTTTACTACTTCTCTCAGCCTCCTCTGCTTTCAATCTTTCGTGATCCTCCTGCAGTTGCTGTTGTTGGCAAGCCAGTTTTTGATTCGTACTGCAAAGCAAAATAAAAATCGATGCTTAAAATATTTACTTAATACACATGTCACATTTATCATCCCAGGCGACAAACAAGATTAAACTTACTCTCTGAGTTGATCCACCAGAGCTTGCTTAGCATCAATTTCATCTCTTAGATTCTGGACTTGTTTTTGATGCTGTTCAAGGTTTTGCTCTAGTTGCTTTTCAAGTGCCTCTTGAACGGTAGTATCGGCCTGAGCTGGCCCAAGGGACTGAACTTGCTCTTGAGCCCGAAGACGAGTGCATTCATGATTCAGAGCGTCAACTTGCTCTTCCAGGGAACGCTTTCGTGCTTCAACATCTTTCGCTGTTTCTTGCAGGGCACTCATGCGGGCTTCGGTTTGTGCCACTTTCAGACGGCACTCTCCAAGGGATGTTTCGTACTCATTGATCTACATAAATTAAAGTGAGTTAAGTCGCAAAGAAAATAAAGTAAAGTAGTCCATGCAGTAAACTTTATTTACTCCAACTCAACAAATTCACAACTTAAACTTCTACAGGAATCAATTCTACAAACTTATATTTGCAAATGGATTGAATTAAATAAATTGTAAATGAAAACTAAAAGCAATCGCAAAGTCGTTGTAGGTAAATAGGCAACATTTTCATTGTCACTGGTAATCTTGATCACACTATTGTTCGTTTAGTTGACAATTAATACTGATTATGTAAATTGTATTGCATATTAAATGCTAACATTGTACTATAGAGAAATATGTACATAGACAGTTTAGGTAGGTACTTCATAACAGGTACATTACTTAAAACAGATACTATGTACTCGCGTATAAATTGTGTATCACTTAAGTATTATACTAGAATTAGTATAGCTAGTATACGGTAGGAATATTCAATATTCTTGTAAATATATTTTCACTAATAATATATAATACTGTCATTGCATTGTATTGCATTGATGTCACTATATTCTGCATTGTATTGCATTGATGTCACTATATTCTGCATTGTTATAGTTGTAATACTACTTTTCTACTAAAACACAACTGAAATGGATGATAGTACATGGCAAACATTTTTGTACGGTAGAAATGATTACATTGCTCCAAGGATAATGTAGCAAAGTTTTCCGACTCTGTTTGACTTTTTCCTAACCTTTTTATTGCAGTCAGTTTGAGTTGACTCAAGGGTTTGACATCTATGCACCAAATTTTTGACTTCAGACTTCGTTTTAGCAACCAAAAGTCGGGCAGCAGTAAACTCTTCTTCTAACTTTTCACCAAGCTTCACATTTTCTACTAATGGAGCACCAATAGCTTGTCCGATTTCATTCAGATCTTGAAGCAAACTGGCCAGCATTTCGTTTGTCTTTTTCTTTTGATGCGACGACATGTCTCGAAGCTGTTGAAGCTCAGATATTGAAGTATTTAGCTGAGTCTGGAGAATAAAAAATGGAAGCGTTATAGTACTTTCTCAAACTCAAATATGGAAACCAAGTATAATTAGGCGATAGCTATATAATTGCATAGTACCTGTTTTTGGGCCAACTCTTCAGTTATGGTGTCAAACTCTCGTGCCTTAGCGTCGACTTCCGAAGCTTTTTGGTCATAATTTAAAGCTAATTCTTCCAGCGCTTGCAATACTTCTTTCACTTCATCTTTAGCAGCTTCATTCTCTGCCTGAATTCTGGCCATCTCTTGCTGTAACTTTTCATAATCCCTTCTCGATGTGGAAATTAAGTCTTCCTGTTCAAGTAATTGTTCCTTAAGTTTTTCAACCAAGTGACACTGTTGTGTTATTTCTTCATCCTTCTCGTCTAGTTGTTGGTAAAGGCGTTCTCTTTCTTGTTCTAGCCGCAAGCGTTCGTCGGGGTTCATGGAAGTCACCATAGTTTTTGGAGCAAGTAGCAATGGCGTGGGTGGAGCTGGAAATAAAGAACATTTTGCAAAAAAGACGTAAACGAAGTACCTCGTAAAAACGAATTTAATAATTCAAAACACTAACCAGCGTCATTAGGAGTTGGGGCTGCAGATTCTTCCTTGAGTGAGACCTGCTCTTCAGTAGAAACTGTTTCACCTTTCCTCCATCGCTCCAATTCCTCTTCGGCTCTTTCCAGTTTTCCTCGAAGACGTGATACTTTCTCTTTTTCTCGTTCATATCTTCTTTTCCATTCTTCAGCTGTGAGTTCCTCATTTACACTGACAACATTCTTAATTGTCTTAGCTCTGTAAATAAACATTTCGCCAGTTAATTCTAGATACGTCAAAAAAGGAATCGTTTTTGTCAAACTAAATATAAAGGACGATAATAGTACCTTCGACCGAAGTCTAATGTGGATTTAGTTTCAGACTCGTTAAATGATGCTGGAGAACAACAAATTATAATCGTTGTACGTGCATTACCCCCCAAAGATTCTTGTAGAATACGAGTCAATTTAGAGTCGCGGTATGGAATATGAGATTTCTAAACAATAGAATATAAAAATGTTACCACATATTATGTAGTTATGTTAACTACAATCAAAATCAATATCACAAATTAAATGTACTTACAACACCCTCTGCCAAGGCAGAAATTACGTTTCCTAATGCCGAAAGCGATTTATTGATATTTTTAGCTTCGTCTAACACTTGACCTTCTGCTCCAGTTTTCGAAACTTTCTCGCTTCCAGCCAAATCAACCAAATATAATTTTCCGGATAATTTCTTCTGATTTTCTAAATTTTCTTGCTTGACATTGATTAAAAATACAGAGTGACTTCTACTGCTGTGTTCATTCATATCTGCAAAAGATGAAGTTCATTAGCATCAGTTCACATAATTACTACACAAAACAAACTTATCTAAAATGACATTCTTACGAGTACTGTGATATTGGGCTCATTACATTATTAGCTATATCTTTACTATGACTATATTTTGTACACAGACTCGTCAACGAACTACGTACTGTACATACAGTATATTTGCTCTATGCATTCACAGTTTTACATATTGTATTTATTTATAAGCATAATATCTGACTCTGACTGACTGAAAAAATGTGGCCCAAAGACAAAAACATGTCCAGGGCACGTGCATAAGAACCTAGCCACAATTGGCGTCAGGCTATGGCTAGATATATACTTTGCGTGTTTGCATTACATTTAATGTCCACAAACAAAATAACAGTTACAAAGCGACTGTGCCTAATTGCGATGTTACTTGACTTAGGTAAACTTACTTGTTACAGCGATATGACGATTAGATTTTCCTTCTTCAATAACTTCAAAAACTTCTTCGGGTGATGACACAAATCTTTCTGTTGCGCCTTTAACGTAAGGTATCCTGTTTTTGTCTTCGTGAACGCTCAAATTTACCTTTGATACATCCAGTAAATCTCTGATCTAAAAACAACAATGATGTTTGTTAAACTATCTACTTAACCTTACAAATAATTAGAATGCAATAATAAAGTATAAATATATGTCACTTTAAGTCTACCTTGTCAAGGTATATTTCATAATATGAGCATTTTAAATGGAATTCAAGATTTTCATCCATGGAATAGATGTGGTTAAAGATATCTTGAACAATACGTGGAATTATGCCTTGCTTATTGGGATCACCCATCACACCTTCCATCGTGTGCGTTTTTCCCGAAGAGGTTTGGCCATAGGCAAAGATTGTGCCATTGTATCCGCATAACACATCTATAATAAATGGACATTAAAACATTAATTCTTGAAGGTCACACACATCATGAAATATCATGGCATTAATATCAATTAGATACCGCACCTTTGACAATAGATTTGGCTGCCTCCTCGTAGACTTTTTCTTGCGTAGCATTAGGTTTGAAGACTTTGTCAAACACATATACTTTTCCCTAAAGCAAAATTAAAAAAATTAATTACAAATGTAAAGTGCATACGATTTCATACCTATCATAAAAACAGGCCTCGCCGTAACAATGGCTAAATTATGCAAGATGAAACTTACACCAATAGAAATACAATTTTCATCCGTGAATTTTGCAACGAATTTAGATCCTGCCTTTTCTTCAGCATGATTTAAGGGCCGAAATCGGCAAACTACTTTAATACTATCTTCTGCAGCGGGTTCGGCAGGAATGACCTCAGCAACAGATGCAGATAATGACATAGTTGACGCTGTAATAGCCGACATCTTAACGT
>JAQFYC010007605.1:0-10237 GCA_034694165.1 Tomocerus mixtus
ATCAGCGTGCCTCAATTAGTTTAGGACGAATAATGCCATATCAATGTCGAAGTAGGCATCTGACGGTGATACCTTGTTAGTGACGGACACAGAGACAGTCGGACAGACCGAGAAAGCATTCATGCTTATCAACTTAACAATTAAAGCTCTGCCTACGTAGCTTTGTTATTATTATTACTGTTTAATTGTGCATCTATTAACATGTGTTTATCAATATGTTCTCAAAGTAAAGACGCTTCAACAGAAAAGTGTTAACTTGTCCCAAATAAAAAGACCTTTACACACCAATGGAATATTTTTGCTGAATTTTGTAATTTTTTTCACACGTAAAACTAAAACTAAATAAGTTTGCGGTTGCACAATACCTATCAAGCTACCTATTGTATGTGTCTTTGTTCTTTTACATTGCTTCAGTAAATCTGAAATGCGACGTTTTACAGCTTGGAAACATTTATTTATTTTATATTTTAATTATGCTTTCTATAAAACGATCAGGAATCTCCACCTTGATTCAGGAATAGGGCTAAAACTTAGAAGTAACTTAGAACTAAGAAATTGTACATTACCTAAGGATTTCCATCGTATTGGTACGTATATTAACATTGGATATTACTTGGGAATATTTCCATTTTACTGGGATAGTTCCAAAGAAGTATTTATTGTTGCAAAATCAAAAATAGTGCCTACGTTGTATACATCGATAGTTTTTATGATGGTTTTCTACGAGGCCTTCCAGCTGAAAACTGAATTATTGCATGGAAATTACTTTGGAGAAGAATTCTTAATGACTTGTCTCACTTTTGCACAATTTCTCTTTGCTGCTGGACCCGCATTAAACTTTCAAGTGAAAGCTAATGAAAATGTATTTGTATTGAATTGTGTTCTACGGATATCTAATAAAGGTCCACAACATTTTCGCAATGCCTTCTACCAATCACAAATAATTTATTTAAATTACCTATACAGATATATCTGTAGGTACATGTTTTCTGAATGAATATAAAGAAAAGTACGGTAAAAACGCAAACAATACACCAAAATGGATTTTTTTTTGATTTGCAGAGGAAACAGGAATTTTGGAAACACTGATGAACCGGGTAGCAGCATTTGTCTTTCCAGTGTATTTCATAACTACTGTGGTCGTTGTTAAAATGATGGCAAATATGGGAGCCGGAAATCATTTCTTAGCAGATTACATATTTTCAAACGCTAAATATTATATTTTGCCAAGATTTCTATTACGCTTGTTTCAACTATGGATCCTTACATTGTCGATTTACGGAGCATTAATACTGTTTTTCTACACTATGGACTACATTGCAAGAGATTACTATTTTCAGCACCGAATCAGGTAGGTGCCTATTAAATTAACGTGTATAGAGTCTAGATCAATACAGATAATTATGTGCATAAAACAAATATTTGTAATAATATTTAAATTGCAGAAGTAGAGAAATAAAATGGAACTGAAGTGTCAGATGTACAATAAATTGCAAATATTGAATCGCCTTTTCAACGACAGTTTAATGAAACCTTTACTTCCTCTCTGTATGCTATTTCTCTCGGCACTTATGCTATTTTGTGGTTATTGCTGTATTAGGCTACGTAATGTATTACCTCATGAATCGATTTTGATGCTTACATTAATGTTCATTGGCAGTATTACAAGTCAATTATGTTGTCTACTTGGATATGCTCTATGTTGGAAAAATTCTAACAAATCCTTAAACAAAATGCTTTCTGCCCCACCGAAAACTAAAACTAAATTTATTAAAAGGAGATTAAAATCTCTACTTGGGTACGGAATTTGGATTGGTGCAATACGAACTGTGAAATACGACCGAATATTAGACTTCTACAATGGTCTTCTAGGTCAACTACTCTCGCTACTCAGCTTATGATGGTAATTGTACGAGCATATACTTATTTTTTGTTCAATCTACCTCAAAAAAGTAGCTTTTCTCAATTAAATAAATGTTTCTGTAATTTTCACAAGATTTAATAAAAAGTTTGACCGAGTTCTACAAATGGTCTTCTATGCCAACTAGTCTCACTGCTCAGCTTATAATCATTGGAAAAGTTTATCAAAATATATTTAATGAACATTTATCTTTTACTTGAATTTTGTTAAGCAATGCATTATGTTAATAGTGTAGCAAAACAATGGTTTAATTTGAAAAGGAAAGAGCTGCTTTCTCCTATGTAATTTTTTCTGTTGAACTAATCGTCTAATTTGATATTTGCTTGAAAATTGACTAGTCTCAAGTTATACATTTTCTTGCAATATTTTACAGATAGTGGGAGGGCTGCGAATGCAAATACGAAGGTATATAATTATATATGTATATAATTGAAGTGTTTTTTGGAACAACCCTCGCGGCATGTCACTTTTAAGTCAGCATTTTTCTGATACCAATTGAACATTTGTAAATATTTATAAACACTGTTTTGGTTATCGATTTACAAAATTGAAGAAGAAAAGTTGTAATACATTCAAATTATGTAGGGAGCTTTAACACATAATATATATTGTAATAGTTGTTGACACGCCATTGAGGTGTCCCAATGACATTTTCGTGGATTATATACTTTGATTTACTTGTTAAACAAGGAGAAATATTTTCAGAGTTTGCATTATTATTAAATATTTCTTCTATTTTACCATAAAATGTGTCTGCTATGTATCTCTATTGGCATTTTGGGACGCTAAATAATAAATAAGTTGTGATTGTGGATTGCAGTGGCATTTTATTCGTCAATTCATCTGATTTTAATTAGCCTTGGGATATCACCTTTCGAACTTTCGTCAATAACCATCGCCATCGCTACACACTAGACGTGTTTTTAAAATATTTCAATATTATTGTCCTTGCTAATTGCTGTAGATTACAATTTGGCAATAATACAGGATGTTTAGAATTCGTCACCTGAAATCTAAAATGGTTTCATTACTACAAAATCTGAAGTTATATGGGGCAAATACATTGTCTATAAAATATATCGTATTACAACTATTCTCCATCCACAATGATTTCAAATGGATCGGGATGTATATAAACGGGGGATATTACATCGGAATATTTCCATTTTACTGGGATAGTTGCGAAGAAAGATTTTTCATTGCAAAGTCAAAAATATTGCCTTTATTTTATACAATTGTAGTTTTTATGTTAGTTTTCTACGAGACATTTCAGCTTATATCTGAGTTGTTGACTGGAAATGCATTTGGAGACAAATTCGCACTGATCTTCCTAACTTTGTCCCAGGTTCTCTTGGCGGCTGCTCCAACATTGAATTTTCAAATCAAAGCCAATGAATTCATTTTCGTGTTGAATTGCATACAACGGACAATAATACCTTCAAAGAGTACGTTTTACTTTTGCTTAGTATATATGAAGGCTGTTATATATATAATTATTTAAATTGTTTTAATTTAATAATAGAAATACCAACATTGCCAAGGGAAAAAATTGTCAAACTACGTCTTATGGATTTTTGGATTGGCCGGATGTCCATCTTTCTCTTTCCTCTATATTTTTCAGTTACTGTGATAATTTTTTTAATTATTGCAAATGTTGACGGCGGAAATCATTTTTTAGCAGATTATCTTTTTTCAGACGAGAAGAGTTATTTTTTACCAAGATTTCTTTTACGGATGTTCCAATCGTGGATACTTATAATAGAATTTTACGCAGCGTTAATTCTCTTTTTCTATCTAATATACTACATTATAAGAGATTACTATTTTCAGTACAAAATCAGGTAGGTATGATTAATTTAAAATATTTTTGCCAAGAGCAATTAAAAAAACATTATAATCTTTTTGTTCATAAATAGTGAGATGGGGATGGAATTAAAGTGTCAGATGTACAGCCAATTGAGGATATTGAATCGTCTTTTCAATGACAGCTTGATGACGGCCGTACTTCCTTTCGGCATCCTAAACCTATCCATATTTATCCTTCTTTCCAGTTTTTGTTGCATTCGTCTGCGTCCTGTGTTGACTTCTGCGTCAACATTAATACTTGCAATAATGTTCTGCGGCAGTCTTTCTAGTCAAATAGCGTGTCTACTTGGATTTGCTCTTTGTTGGAAAAATTCTAACAAATCATTAAACAGAATGAGTTCAAACCTAACAAGAGAGAATAAATTTATTAAAAGGAGATTGAAATCTCTTCTAGGTTACGGAATTGGGCTGGCTCCCATTAAGGCTGTGAAACATGAAAGAATACTCGATTTCTACAATAGTCTTGTGAATCAACTAGTATCCCTGCTCTGTTTATAATATTCATTTCATTCGTCATTCATTTAACACGGAATATTATGCTGAGGATAGCTAGCAAGAAACTTATAGAAAAAATATAATATGTGATTAGATAGCAATATTTAATGATTTTTATAAAATGCATTACTCTACTTCGGAATACGGTCTTACTATTTTAGTATGAATTGCATTTATTTATTTCTCAATACAAATTTTAACATTTTAAATAAATTAATTCATAAGGAAACAATGTTAAACACATTATTACTGCAAGGAATTAATGCATTGTACCATAAATATCTGTATAAGTAAAGTATTAATAATCAAATCGCAAATGAGTATAAAACGCAAGCTTATAACAGATTTGGGTGCCACATTAATTTTAATGATTATATTTAGTACTATCAGGAATATTACTTTTATAATTATAACATCTCACAAGTAACGGTGCAATGCACGAGGTTTAGACTTGTAAATTATTCCCCCTGTAATCTAAATTATTTCACCAGGACAAGGACACACAATGACTGTTGTAGTTGTGAGGGAAGTTAGCATGATGGTTTCGGTATTTTCCACTTCCCAACTCAAAGTTCTCATGGCAATTGGGAAGGTTTTGGTTAACGCAACCGTTTTTAAAGTAAAAATTCCATTTGTTATAACTTTCACACAACCTTCTCAATTTTTCTCCCACAAAATGAACCATCCCCTGCTAGACAGTTGGGAACATTACCAAATGGGATTGTCTCAACCGAAACCTTTGAAGTTATACTTAAAAAGTTATCTTATCGAGGTGGTTGATGAATTGGTATATAACCTTCACCTTACCAAAGTATTTGACGAAAACATGTGGAGTGTGTGATTTAAACTGTATACAGTAATGTGTGTATGCATACATTCGGATATTATATCGATCACTGTTAGCATCATCTCACCAGGTGTAGTATACTGCAGCCTGCAGACCATTCTCAAGTCAGTAGGTGTACGTAAACGCATGAGGATATTATTATTCATTGTGATTCTCGAGTGTACTGATACATTGAACTGTGTATTTATTGTATATATCTAGTAAAACATAATTTTAGTTCGCACAGTAGTTAGTGTTAATAAATTACTCTTAGATTTCTTTAGGGATTATATTTCTGCCATTGTGATTTTTGCTCAAAAATGGCAAATAAATTTCCTTTCATTGCAATATTTTTTGTTGCGTATTTGAATAACTGTTGTGCATCAAGGATTTTATTCATTCTACCTCTAGCCTCCAAAAGTGAGACAAATCTGTTTTTCCCTATAGCAAAAGAATTGTCGTTGAAAGGACACGAAATTACTTACGTAGCTCCATATGTTCATGCAGATACACAACTCCTTTCGAATTTCAAGTCCATAATTCCTATGGATCCCCTTCAGGACACTGACATTTTTCAATCCCCGACTATTTTAGAGGAAAGGAGAAGCCATAAAAGTTTTAAATATTTAATGAGTTTCGATCCCAAGTTTATATACACTGCTTGCCACAAAGTGTACCAAAATAAGGATTTCCAACGAATTTTCAGCGAGAGTTTTGATTTAATCTTTATGAGTGCATTTTTCAATAATTGTTTCGATGGACTTATTCACAAATTTCAAGTCCCGTTTATTCTGATGGGTTCTTTGCCAATTGCACATTGGGTTGTGGATCTTACTGGGTATCGACCTCCGACGTCTTTTGTTCCAGTACCCCTTCTAGGTTACTCTGATAAAATGAGTTTCTCTGAAAGATTTATAAACACAGTTGTCGTATGGTTCTTCGGTGTAATGGACAAAACAGTATTTCAGTCGGAATATGCAAATATCTACAGAGAATATTTAGGCCAAGATTATCCCGAGGCGTGGGACATCGAACGGAATGTCAGTATAATTATTTCCAACAGCAATTTTGTTCTTAATTTTCCAAGGCCTGCTTTGCAAGGATCTATGGTGGAGGTTGGAGGTCTTCAGTGCCACCCACCTAATAAACTTTCACAGGTACATATAGTTCAGTTATACATTCCAAACCAAGTATTCCAAATGATAGCCAGCTTAATATGTATTCAAATTGCAGGAATTAGAGAACTTTATTTCCGGAGCTAAACATGGTGCAATATTATTAAGTTTTGGCTCATTAATAAATGCTACGAGACTCCCGGAAGAAACTAGAAAAATATTTTTCAACGTATTCTCAAAGTTGAAGCAAAGAGTTTTGTGGAAATGGGATGGAGAAACTATGGAAGACTTACCAGAAAATGTCAAACTTAGTAAATGGGTACCACAACAAGATGTTTTGGGTAAATAATTTTTAAAATATTGGCCTTGGTTGAATGTAGTAAGTTTATTCCTTAGTTTTGAACAGAAATGCATCGGTAAATATACATGATTTATATTTACTAGCACCATGTACCTATAAAACTCACTTGCCTTTACTTTACCATAATTATTTCTACTTGCTTTGCCATAACTATTCAAAACATACCAAAATATTATGCAAAACCCATACATAAACTAATCGTCCATAGAAATACTCACTTTCGCATAATTTCTGGCAAAAGACCATAAGAAAAACTTGATTAGTGATAAATTTACTACTATAATGGATTAATAATAGCTTTTCTGTGGGTAAGACTCAAGGAAAACTTGATTAATGACGAATTTATTACTAATAATCAATTTATAATCGTTTTTTTTGGGGAATTTTTACTAGAAGTTATATGGAAGTAAAATATTTTATAGGTAATTACTTTATTTATGGGTTCAGGATATAGTATTTTGGTACAGTGAAGAATAGTTGGCCAAAGTAAGTACAAATATATTAACATGTTTATTTTAAATATTATGCTTTATAAAATAAACTACGCAAAATTACCCACTACTTGGATAATTATGTAAATGTAGAGTGGTGCAGGGACTTTGTAGAGTTAATTCTTATTTCCTGGCAAAGCTTTATCTTAATTATATTAATATTCTACCGTTTAGGAATTGGCTAGGAATTAAGTTTTACATTTCTTTTTGTAATTTTAGGGCACCCCAATGTCCGTCTATTCATCAGTCACGGTGGTCTGTTGAGTACACAAGAGTCTGTCTATCACGGAACACCTGTCCTCGGAATACCGTTTTTCTTTGACCAAAACATAAACATGGTCCAAGCTGAAAAACTCGGATTCGCACTTACCCTTGAGATTTTAGATCTTACTGAAGAAAAATTGGAAGCTACTATCAAAGAGATGCTGTCAAATCAAAAGTTAAAGCAATACCTTGAAACTTTCCTTATTTATTTCAAAATAAATCAAACACACCTGAATATTCAGATAATGAAATGTTGGTAATTGTTTCCATTTTCAGATATACAGAGAAAGTAAAGGAATTGTCAACGGTGTTTAAGGACCAACCTCTCCTCCCTCTGGACACTGCTGTTTATTGGGTTGAATACGTTTTAAGGCACAAGGGAGCCCCACAATTGAAATCACCAGCTAGAGATCTCAATTTCTTTGAATATCATTCTTATGATGTGATAGCAGCTCTTTCAGCAATATTGTTTGGAATAACTTCTCTACTGTATTGGGTTACCAAAAAGATTTACACCATTATCTCCCCTTCAAAAATTGAAAGAAACTTTGTAAAAAAAGAACAATAAAGAAAAAATTGAATAAATAGTAAATTCCTTCAAATATTTAGATACATTTGCGGTATTAAAATATATTTTCAATATATAATAGTTTAAATAATAATTATAAAAATGCAATTTTACAATATATTTGTATTTAATTATATTAATTAATAATAACAATATACAAATAGGTTAGTTTAGGTTAGGCAATTATTAAAATACTATTACTTGATTATAACTTGGTGAATTTGGAATTGAATAATTATAGAATAATATATCCACGATATTATCATAGAACAAAAACCCATTAGATCACAAATTAAAACATACATAATATTTAATGTACATTTTGGATTGCCAAAATATCCCGACATCCTCAAGTACTATTCCAAAAGTGGAAAAAAGAATCGTATGATCAAAAAAGAGGATTATGGAAAAATAAAACACAATAACATCAGGACTTTATTTAAATAATACAGGAATATTTAGCAGCCTCGTTACAATTAAAAGATTTTGTTTGCGCGTGAATCACGTTAATTTGCAAATTATCTGAGTTTTTACAATAAATAATAAAACAAGCAGAATAAAATGGCAATAATTGAGATGCTTTGCTTATGCCCAGTCCCTGAAGTGCCCAAGTAAGAAATTCTAACGACCTGGTGACTACTATCAGAGGACACGATAAGATGACCTTTATTATCAAAGACAGCGTTCACAGGACGGAATGACGTATTCCCCGGTTCTTTAATATTGCTCCAAATTATATCCAGAGACTCTCCAGTAGGCATCTTCTCCCCGTTGAATGAATAGAGAGAAACTTTGTAGCCCACGGGCTTTGTTATGTTCATTGACCCATGGAATGCTATTATTGCATTTCCTTTGTAAGAACATGGAAATGATCCCTGTGATTCTGCACATCCCTGACCGGAATAAAACTCCAATCCTAAAGGAGCTTCATGCGGAGGCATGAACAACTTTGCTCTCGCATTCTACAAATAAATATAATTATATTATAATTAGTAATCACACAATTTTATAAGAACGATCTGTATATTATCCTTTCGTCACTCACTCCAATCAATTTAGAACAGTTTTAGAAAAATTTACCTATAACTATAATTTTTATAAAGAAATCTTGAATGTACAGATGTAAGTAAATAGCTGTACAAAATTTATTTTAAATACTTACATAGGATTCCTGTCTACAAAACGCATCGGTATGAATGCCAGTTCCGTCAGCGAGAGCAGTAGGCCATGCAAATTGTGTGCCAACAGCATAGTCCTTTAAATCATAGCTTCCAAAACAGTAAGGGTATCCATAATGGGTGCCAGGAGACTTATCAAATTTATTTAATTCTTCCGCTGGATTACCTGTAATGAAATCCAATTAATTAAAATAAAAATTTCCTCATTCCCTTAGCTATAAAGTAGAAGATAAACAGATCCTTGCTTTCCTGTAGAACAATAGAACGGTTGGCGCCGCGTTTGGCGAAACCGCGTTTGGCAAAAATATGTCGCCGCGTTTGGCAAAAGCAAAAACCCCGTTTGGCAAAACATTGTTCTGCGTACATTTTTTTTATGAAACGTCAACAACTGGTTAGGTAATGTCACAAAATTATCCTTTGAATAAGGTAAAGTTTTAAAACAAACTGAATCATCATGAATATAAAGAATATAGGCAATGTCACAAAAAATGATTCATTTAATATTGTATTGTGAGAAATGTATCTATAAATGTAGAGAGCCATAAGTTACAATTCACAGTACATTGTATATACTATATGGATATGGTACCTTTGTATCCACATTTTTCACTGCATTTATGAATGCCGTGTAGATTGTTTACCAAAACAAACCCAAAATAACTTTTCTAGTTATCATTAAAAAAGCAACATTCATTTAAACCCCAAGATATGTAAACTATGCCAGATAACAAAAATGAATGCCTATGTTCTCCTATTTTGTATTTACTATTATGGTGTACACAACGGTGAAAGCTCTTTACCGCAAACTACATTTTTATGCTTTTATACACTTTTTGCCAAACGCGTCTTTTTTTTTGCCAAACGCGGTTTTCGGTACCCGGAAGGCAAAAAATAGTTTTTGCCAAACGCGGTTTCGCCAAACGCGGCTACAATCCAATAGAACATACCGTCATGAATATTCCCACCCAGGTCCTCCCTTATAAGATAGTCAATGCCTCCTGCATTTTCGACGCCCCATAAAATTCGATCTGAGTCAAATGCAAGGCCCACTTCATTCCTTAAGCCGTCAGCAAATACTTCTGCTAGTTCAAAATCAAAAGGCATTTGTCCAGCTGTGAGGTTGAATCTTCGTATACGACATCTGTGGGAGTC
>JAQFYC010007606.1:0-10237 GCA_034694165.1 Tomocerus mixtus
TGAATAACTAACGTGACTACCTCATCTCATATTCTCTATTGTACTATATGGTTTGTGTGCTGCATTGAAGCAATACACAGAACACTACAAGTATGTTTTACCCTTATTTAGTTTTTTTGCCTTCCGCTCTTCTTCTAAAAGTAAATGCAGTAGCACAGAGTACTAAGATCTCTCTCTCTCTTTCTAATCTTGAGAATAGTGATGGTAGAGATAGAGGAAAAGCAATGCAGTTGCCTTGCAAAATTAGTGGCATATGAGGCAGCAGTACTTATTGTGTGTATCTATGCAATATGTACAGATATAGTAGAAGATTTTGAGATTCATCTCATCTTCCCTTGCTTCCCAAGAAATAAGAAGTCTTGCTTTAAGTGTCTAAAGTCTAAATTCTTTATGCATTTAGGTAGAAAGGATGTAGATATGTTTCAAAACTAAGCTTTAACGTTTTAAATCTTGTGCACAAGAAATATCGTCATTTATTTTACTAGTAAGTCCCATCTTTGTAACATAACATACAGAGCTGTCTTATAATTAACAGTCACAAAAGCCAAGTCAAGCCAAGCCACACAGTACAACAAGGCAAGTATGTTGAGTTTTGGAGATCTGAATTCTTATAGTGCAGTACAGGGTATGTCAGGTACATTTATGTAGTAAAATACTGAATAGGAGATTGTATAGGACGCGTGGGGGTAAAAAAACTGTAGTACTGCAAAGCAAAAGCAAAAACTTATATGTACTTGAATACAAATACATATTCATGCTTCCTTCCATAGAATATTGTATACATATACATATACGAAGACTCTGCTTTGGCTTTCTTTGGCTTGACTCAATTCAAAAGACCAAAACCAAGATGAACTAATTGCAAAGAATAGTAAGGAGGAGAGATCACATCTGACATCCAACACTATACTATATGCAGTAACTTGCTTTGCTTCGGCTTTGGTAGTAAATAGTATGTAGTAGTCAAGTCATGTAAGAAGTAAGTTTATACTACTAGACTTATGTAGCTTTAATATTTAAGTTTAAGTTTCTGTAGGAAGTTCCTTTTCTTACGTGCAGATGCAAATACTTAGCTTGAATTGGCTAAGACTAGACTCTCTACTCTAACTCTAGCTAAATAATTACCTTATTAGAGAGGCAGGAATCCTATTCTCATATTCTTCACCCAACCTCTGCCAAGATAAGTTTACAATACAGAACAATACTCTTCCATACAATATTTTCATATCCACCACTTCATCTTTCATTCTATCTATATCCTTCATATCCATCCGGTTGTAATTTCTTCCTATCTATCCAGCATCATGTTCAAATATAATTGCATCCCATTGACTTTCTGCATTTCATAGTGCAATTCTCAAGAAGCAAGTAAGGAATCACTATTTACCATTTACTATGATTCAATTTAATTCTAAGTAAGTATAACTCACCTGTAATTACCTAGTTTCACTTCCTATAACATAGCTGTACACGAGTACCTATAATTAATTACTGTGAGTTCTATTTTCATATTTTATACACAAAAGATATTTTTGGGTTTGGCACTTTTTCACATTAATACCAACAACCTCATACTTACTTACCTAATCCATCTACACATATCAGATAATCAAGAAGGTTAAACTTCAATGTTCTTACCTAATAATGCCAATTGCGAATTCAAATATTTATCTTGCAAAACCAGAAATGTGTGCCTGCTGCCAAATAAGTATAGACACTTAATTATTTTCGTATTGATTGCATCTCCAATGTTTGTTTCTTATTTTATACCATTATATCTGTATGTGTAAATTGATTAAAAAACGTAAACGTGGTCTTGGTGGATATGATTGATTGGATATTGGATAATTTTACATTGTGAATGAATCCATAAAATAGTGAAACTAGTAAAGTTGGAATTAAACTAACTATAGCATATCATTGCAAAAATACTGTTCCATTCCTAGATATAGCATCTACATTCTTTCTTAGTTAAATAAGCGAACTGTTAGTACTGTTATGTTAGTTTAGACCATGTTTGCAAAAATCTCGTGTGCACCTCAACTTTATTGCATAGCAATAAGGAAGAGTATAAAATGCAAATAGCATTATGCTAGACTCGTAAAATAGGACTGACTTGACCAAAGCCGTCTTTCTGCATTAAGGATTTATTTTTGGCGAAAGTGCAACGATTTTATAATAGCGTCTTGGATGCATTGTGCTTTCAATTAAATGCTGTACACACCTGTCATAATGATATTATTCACCTAAACTCTTTATTCTCATTCTTACATTCGCATTCAGCTCATGCAATTAATATATATATATATGCAATGCACTGTGTATAGGGTACTCCTTGCTGCTTCATTGTTTACAGCTAATTTTCCTGTACGTAAGCAAAGCCTTATTTCGGTTCGGATCCCAGTATTTAAAAATTATGCAAATATTCGCTTTTGCATATTGAAAATTCTTCATAATTCTATAGTTCTTTCCCCTTTTTTAGCACACAAAAGCTTTGCAGTTACTGCAATAATATACCTTCTGTGTAGGTAGAGCATGTGCTTACTTAGGTATTTCTACATGGTTAATAAATGGTGGTATACAGCGGTGGAAGGATGAGGATACATTCGCAGTGGTGATGAGAATGATACAAAACAAACATCACATTAAATTATGTGAGTAAACTGGCTATTGCCAATTTAGGTAATCTTGTAAAGACTAAATCTCAACTTCTGTACTTTTCCACTACTTCATATGAACAAACAGTACAGTTTATTAATTTAGTTCAATTAACACTTTCTTGTTAAAAAATACGCAAATCCTTAATAAACTAACTTCCTAACTTAGGGAAATTGTTATTTGTTTGTGATAATGGTTAGTATTTAGCAAATTATATAAAATAGTCAGCTTTAGAAAAATTGACATTATAAAAATACCCGAACAGTTATCTTATATCTGTATACTATTTGGGCTACATAATATTTAATGTAATTCGTTGGAGGGAATGATTACCTATTTATGCTAAAAATGCCCAGATAAATGGCTAAACTAAAATTGATATTGAAAAGTAAAAAAAGTACTATTTGCAATTTATTCCAGCATGCTTAGGATTACTTATTTTTACTAGCTGTAATAAAAACAATCACTCTAAAATCTTTAGCTGCCTAAATTATTAACATACCTAATCTTCTAAAATCATTATAGCCACAGCCACGAAGAGTTAAATAATAACTCTACTTAACATAGCTTTAAATATGTCTAGGAGTAACTTTTTGCATAAAATAAAGGAGATAAATAAGCTTATAGAAGAATTTCAGACAATTAATTCCATAAATGTATTTAGAAACAGGCTTTTGGACTAGCTTAGGCTACACGTAGACGAAATCACGTAACATAATCGAACGATTCAGCGACATCGAGTGGTGAACTCGTTTGTGTAGTTAGTTCCTATTCCTATGTGTATGTCTGTACTCTCTGTACATACTGGCGTACAAGGAACCTACAATATTTAGTTCGTCTCGTCTTTTTGCTTTGCTTTGTGTTGTGTTTTGTGCAGTTCATGTAGAATGGTTCAAAGCTAGGATATGTATATGTATATACACACAGTTATGTACATAAGAACAGTTTTCCCTATTTCCATTGCAATTGCATTTCTTACTTGATAATGCATTGACTCTGGCTGCTTAGTTTAAATAGCATGTATACACAAGTGTATGTGTTTAGATAGTCTTCTATACGACTGGGATTCTTGTTGAGCGTTGAGCCAAATGAAAATGACAGTTGGTTAAGAATCGAACTGACTGAACTGGTAACAAAGCTCCCTCCCTTTACTATTGACAATTATTTCATACTTCATTGTTGCTAAAAACTTGAATTGATCTTGATTATCTAAACTTTTTACTGTGATTAATTTACTCTGATTTGGACAACTACTACGCTCCTGTTATCGGATACACTCACACAACTATTTATACAATATAATTTTGTATCCGAAATTCAAAATTGTTTATTGTTTATGTTTCATTCCATTTATAGGTCAGTATCCAGTAAAGTTTTATTTCCTATTTTGACTTTGACAGATAATCTTCACATCTTCACAAAAATCAAGTTGATTAAATTCTCTCGTTTGTTTCGCATTTTGAAATTTATTTCATCAAATTCCGAAACTGGAGCAAGTAATTTTGAACGTAATTCGAATTCTAACCAGGAAGTCTTTTACATGCAGCCGCTAGAAATTTCAAAATTACTGCGACTGTTCAAATTTTGATTTCAGTAATTTTGTGCTAAGTTTTAGGAAGTTTACGTTCAGAATTAGTTGAATTATGAAGTCGCCTTTGATTTTGATTCTATTTAATTTTGGTTTATACATCTAAGTGATACAAATAAAATAGTTGCTAATTCACTGGTATATTTAAAAATTTGAATCAACTATCAAAAGCTGAATAAGTTGTATAACTCAAATTCTTTTCTGATTTTAGATTGCCGATCTTCCAAATAATAATTAGCAACCAAATCAGTCGCTGTCAGCTGTTGGATGCCTATCATCTTTAAAAAAATTTTACTGGATTCTTTCAGTTATTGTCATTAGTGTAAGTAAAGGTGATTCACATTCATTAATAATTATTGTATATTATTTATCATTTATTGTGTGATTTGATTTACAAAAATTATAGTTGATAGCTATAAATTCAAAATTAATGTGTGTACTTGTACTGTGTACTGTGTGTATATCGAATATATATTTCTAGAAACTTAACTGCAACAATTATTCGCAGTGTTTGAATTTGAATTACTAGTAATTTTTTATTCAGTAATTTGATAGATAGTAATTAGCAACAGATTATTGTTTTGCTGACAGATTTCCACTTAACGTACAAGTTGACCACCTTGTTCGTTTGATAAATGTCAATGTGTAGCTATTAGTTCCAACTTGTCGATCAATCAAAATCAAAATACTAATGTAATAATATGTCCTGACCTGAGTTTTCTAGCTAAATATTTTATTTAAATATGGGGTTCATCAGGATTCCTTTAACTTATGGTTATGACAAGTATGGGTCATGGGTCACGTTTGCCTGCCTCCGCATTATCATGACCTTAGAAAAGGTTATCGGTTGGTGTCGGGATAAAATAGTAAATAGCTATAATAATTGTCTTGTAGATTGTCTAGTAGGTCTTACCTTACTACATACAACAATACTTCCAGATTCTATTATTTTTATGCTTTAATAGTTTGCCCCATTATAGGGACAAATTAGCTGAGTGTTCTACTCATGACAGCACCCTGAATAAAATTGTTTAAGTTTCACTGATTCAGTAATTAGTAATTAGATAAACTAATAGAATTTTTTAAAACTGAAATTCCAAATTAAATATAATATAACTGTAAATAGTGGCAATGAGCTAATTTTACTGCATCGAGAGTCGAGAATGATAAAATATATTGGTTAGCTAGTATAGGGTTATGTCAATGTGACTAATGAATTATTTGGTGTAATTTTTCAACCTATAGCTACCCATAAGCCAATGTAGGTATTACTGCCTAATTACCGACTGGTCAGTTATTTTATCCTTTTAAAGTTTCTGCCGTGACATAAACATTTACATATTCAGTAATTACTGTGGCACTAGTATGTAAAAAAAATTTAATACCTGTAAATCATTTGTTAATTTTAATTGTCTTGCCTTCACAATATCACAATCCACAAATACCTATATGTCCATGCCATTGTCTAATAATGGCTACGTATGTATTTTTTTGTTTTTCAAGTCAAGATGTGTTTAAAAGAAAATTGTATTTTAGTTAGTAGGCACATTTACCTTTGTGTTTTACTAGACAATTAGATGGCTATTAATGTGCATAAATGTTGTTAGGCATAGGTACCGCATTAACGACAACATATAGCATTGTTGTTGTTTCTTTTATATTTAATGTATAATGATATGATTATAACATTGCAGTTGATCATTGGAGCGTCTCATATTTAGCACCTCAGGGCCGCTGTTACTTCGACACAATGCATTGATATCTTGTGTTTCATTCTTTTGCAGGGTGTACCTATGTCGCTATGTCAGTATTTGTAAGTGAATCTTGTAATGTTCCTTATAGAATCAACTATGTATGTAGAATGTCTTTTGGTAGGATGGTTTGGTGATAACTGTCACGTCAGTGCCGTTGATTTTTGGTTCTTTCCTTCTTTAGTTACATGTTTATAGCAGTCAATGTTACATGTCTTGTTTCAATATAAAACAAGTCAAAGTTAGAAGTGGAAACTATGGAGCGAACAGACGCAAGGAAAGATGCGCGAGGTCCATTCGACCATCCATGTAGTTTACATTTTGTAGTCTATGTCCAAACTCTCCTTATTATGCACCTTTCTAAGGTGTAATAGTAATGCCCTCGTCGCATAGTGCTATACGGAAAGGCTATTCCTCGTGTTATTTCATAATTTACTTGAAACTTTGTTATGCTTTAGTTTTAGTGTTGTAGTTGTAGTGTATCTTCAACGTATTTCAGTTGGGCTGTTTTCTAAAGCACGGAAACTACAAAGTAAGGACAAGAGAGGGAATATTATTAAGTAGCAATTTATTAAAATATTGATAACAAAGTTGTCGTACTCGGTTGTATCTGTTCGCATGTGGTTATGGTTTTATCAAAATCGGTGAGTTTCGTGTAGCATATTTTTACTTACTTGGGATTAGATTTTTGTGGCCAGTGAGGTTGTGTTAGTGACTTCTTAATTCTTATATAATAACATTGTTTACAAGTGCACATGAACCTTTAAATATATATTTCCAACCCCTATTTCTATACGCGTGTATATAATTAATACTATATATTTGCATAGGGCAAGGACAAGGACAAAGTACTAAATGACCTGTCAAGTAATCTGTAAAATTATTAGCTTACTTTCATCAGAAGCCCTAAATTAACGTAGGCAAAGTTAGTTAATACTAAAAATCAATAATCTCTAAATGTTCGTGATTTGTAAATAGATTTTGTGGAATATATTTTTGCTTAAGCCAAAGAAATAAGTTTTTAAATCTGATGATCTATGCCTATGCCACTTGGCGTTCGAAATGTTTTTTATTAATTAATTCTAACTTCTGTAACTGCTAATGGCAATTGCTTGACTTACCTACATCATTTAGAGGTAGATATCGAATAGGTATCGAATACCAAATACCAAGCATGCAAATATTTTGTTATAGTTGATAGTAGGCGTAGTAAGTGATAATTAGTAAATTATAGTAAAGTAGCAAAGGTTGCGGTTTGGGAAATAGTTTCCTTTGAGTTTCCTGGTGTTAGGAAGAAAAATTTGTATGTAATGGTACTAAGAAATTGGTAAAGTAACTAAGTAACTGTCTAGCGAGTGTATTTAGGTATGCAAAACTGCACTAAATTATAAAAATAAGAATCATTATTTCCTAGTCTAATTTGGCCTAGTCTTCTAGCGGTGTCCGAAGCAACGACTCGACTGGTTGAATTTTTCATTTGTATTTCATGTCTGTTGCGTTGGCATTGACTAAAATTCGAACACATTAAAACTCGTACCTATATAATATTATTTTGTTTAATGTATAACGAACTAATTTTGGATTTTTTCCTTTTATGACGCTGAAGGCTTGAGAAGACGAACTTGAGTGGTTGAGTGGGCGCCAACATGGACTCCCAACAAAATCTCTTTACCCTCAACTTGGGCATGCAAGTGAACATCAAGCGAACTGATGGTGAGTTGGGTTAAATAATTTTATTGTGTTATATTTGTAATTACTCACTAGTGGCTATATGGGATACGAATGTGCGATAGCGAACATTAATTTATTAAAGGGGAAATGTTGTACGTAGAAAAGATTTAATCATCCAGAAAGATTGCGAATTTTAAATTTATCGAGTCGAATTCATGATAATTTTCAATTCAATCAAATTATGTTATCTTTAATCTTTTGATGTTGATACTGTACAGTACACCTGTTGAATTTATAAATGAGTCAGAGTCAGAGGGTGGCTAAGAATGGACATTATAGGTACGACTAATCGCTGCACAAGTTGCAATTCTAGTGGAGCTATGTAACATGTTGGTACTGCTTAGGCATTCAGCATCACATTTATTTTGTGTTGCCTTGAGCTTTCAACTCAAAGTCAGTGTCCATAAGATGCTGACTGAATGTGTACTGGCAATGTGGCAATGCGATACAATTTGAATGACCAAATATGGTTTAATGCTCAGCTTTATCCGTTTAACCTTCCCCTACGCTTTCCGTTCTATACTTGGTAAGTTTCTTTTTCTTACCGGTTTTTGTCGTGCCTATATAGTTATGGCATGCCCTGTGGGCCCTCTGCCACATCATTTACCTAGGCATATCTCTGTTAAACAACTACTATAATAGGGACTAGATACAAGCCTAGAACTCAATAAATAACGAAACATCATAACTTAAATTTTCTTATATAAACGTCATGTAAAGATACAACGAGAACATAGTAGTCGAATAGGATCATGGTATAAGCATGGATGTGGTACAATAATATTTTGTTCAATATTGAACAACAAAACCTTAAATGTATAACTCTGTTGTTCTCACAGCTTATGGCTTATATGTATCTAAATCTAATCATTTTGTGGTATCATAATAGTGATATTATAATGGTATAAGATAAAGGAACAATGATAATAATGACAATTGTATTTTGTATTGTGCAGGTCGAGTTCACACTGCTGTTGTATCAGGAATCAACTGGGATGCCAAAAGTGTTACCGTTGAATGGTTCGAAAGAAACGAAACCAAAGGAAAAGAAGTAGGAATTTTTAACACATGACATGATATTCTATTATTTAAGTCATATTGGAATAGAAGTACATTATATTTGATTGTATATATTGTTTCTTAATATCTACAGGTCGATTTGGAAGCGTTGGTTTCACTTAATCCCCATGTGTTAAGCAAGAATAATGCTACTCCTATGGACCATGTCACGTCACACAATTTGACAAACAACATAAATATGATGACTCCCAATAATGCAAATCCTAGAACAACTGTAATAAATGATATGAGACCTCCAGAGGTACGTGTTGCTTTACTACAAATACTTAGCAATGCAGAAACATGTCTCTGTATGTATCCCTTGGGCAGGGTAAAGCTTTTTCGAATGAAGCCTTATGTTTTGGCTTGGAAACTACGTTTACTTGGCTAGCAATACATTCCCAATCCCTTTAGTATCAGATGATCCTAATTTAGAATCGGCGTAAAGTGGATTAGTTCGCCCGGTATATTTATTGGATGGATTTTGTTTATGTTGAGAATCGTACTATGCTGATCCTAAATTTTACTGTTGAATACATGGAATTGTTAAAGTACATACTTTCCATTCATGGATAAAAACACCAATATTGTTTGTAGAATAGCAAAAGACAATCTTCTACCAGCTTTAATACAAGTTACTCCTTTGGACAACTGCTTTTAGGGTTTGCTAGGGTTAGGGTTCTGACCAGAGTGTGTTTTACATACCTGCATTTTTCATTAATAATTTTATTATTTCGTGGCAAATATTTTACCAAATGGGTAGCGGGTATTTATTTTCAGTTTGCAACCGGAAAATTATTCTGTATTTACACGGACTAGAACCGACTTGATACTAATTATGTCTAGTGACTAGATATAATTAGTATCAAGTCGGTTAAAGCTAATTTTGTCTCTAGTTACCTTCTCGCTTACTAAATTCGTAAACTCCTAATACCAAGCATCAGCATGTTGCTACATATAATTGAAAACAAAATCTTTTTTAGGACTCCCAACTGTTTATAGTGGGTGGGTGGGTACTGGGACTGGGTACCTATTTCAAAGACTGCATACATTCATGGTAGATAAGATGTGATGATAGAGTCAGTACTTCATTTATATACTCAAAAAGTTTTCATCTTAGTTTCGTATCAGATATTTAACTAGAAAATTAGCGATGAAAAACTTATATCAATTTGGTATTGATAGCGCACAATCGACGAAAAAGATAGCTTTCGATGGTTCGTCTATTCCTGAAAGTGTCGATATAACACGTAGCGTAAACACTATCGCGGTTAAGGTGTCACATTCTTGCTTTATAAACTAAATAGCTAAAGTAAAGTACTTTCATATGAATTCGCTTAATACTTAAAACATCATAAATTATTTGTATCTGTGATATTTAAGGAGGACTCAATGGTTAGAATATGAATCAGACGGACGCGCGCTTGATTCGCATCTGTTCATATTGAAC
>JAQFYC010007607.1:0-10234 GCA_034694165.1 Tomocerus mixtus
ACCACAAATCCGAAGTTCGTAGTCCAATTTTTTGCGGCCGAAATTTAATTAATTTACAAATTGCAGCTGAGGAAAAATACTCACACAACATGCTTGGAGTCGGCTAGAACCTGGAATCAACCAGTCTTACTTAATAACACAACCACTTAATATTCAAAATAACTGATATGAGTTAAATACAATTTTGATTTCGGGTAACTTCAAAGAGAAGTAATTATCAAGACATGAAAGCGCTGTTAATACTGACGTCCATGATGCAGCTATTAGTTATTTGTTGTCAATAAGTAAATGGAAAAAATATGCCAATGTAATTGATACTAAATATTCCTAGAAAACATTTTGTAAAGTCGTGCTTCAAGAATTTATATCAGCCTGCAACTGATATTAAATGTGCCCTCTGCCCTGGCATTTTACTCGCATATAACTCAGGGAAATTTTGTCATAAAGTTAGTGAACGGATTTTCCAAAGTCCCACGAATTAATTTTCGTAATGCTTTAGACGAAAATTTTGAAGCCATCTGTGGACATTACGTTTACCTCATAAATTTTGACACAGGTTTAAAAAGCCTGAACTATTTTACAAGAACCAGGCAAGCTGTTTTATTTAGTTGTCTCATGTCTCATACTGTTTAGTTGACAGCTATTATATTACTATCTGCCTTACATCAGTACATACGATGGAATTGCTTTCACAATTTAATGAAATAATATGCACTAGGTGCATGTTTATAAAACTTTTAATTAATTATGTATTAACTACTACTAATTCCATATTTAAAGGAATATATCAATAATGCTACAGTAGTAGTCAAATTTATTTGTGGTTTTCCTGTTAAATGCTACTATTAATATTATAAGGATATTCCTTGCAAAATTACTGTTTCCTATCAAACATTACGATTACCAATTACTAATTAATTAGTAGTAAAAATTCGTGCTGTTCTCCAAGTCAAAAATATTTTATATTAAAAGGCTGAAACCTATTCTATTCGTTCGTTACTAATTACATTTAAATCGTTTATGATAGGATTGTCTAAATGTTTACATTTTTACATAGATAGAATTATATAGAAACGCCTTTTACTTAGCAAACTTTCTGTTTTACTATTCGCACAATTATAAATAAAAACTTCATATCTGTAGTAATCTGTATGAGGAAGACATTATAATTATTTCATTGTTGCCAATCATGTTATTAGCACGTTTTACATTTATTTTAATCCTGACAACTATTTTAATTTGCATAAAAGGGACAGTTGGTATTCAATTGCGAGATTACAGGTACGTGTTTCCATAATCCTATTTAAAGAGATACAAAGCAACATCTTATTCAAGTAAATTTTAATATTGTAACCTAAAATTGATTAAAAAATTATTATAATGACGAAAGCTGCCGAGATGAAAGCAACAATGCAGTGGACTGGTGGATTTTATATATATTGCCTAAAAAGGAGGTTGGAGAAAGATACCGTTTGGCTTTCATTACAAGTAATACAGGCCGTGATATGATTTATTCTGAAGTATTGCTGAATAGGGAAGACTCAATGTTAGGCTTAACCGTTAGGCAACTAATACAAAATAATCCTGGCCGAGAAAATTATTACGTTTACAATGATCATATCTCCGATGCATCTTCAAACACCAATATAGCTCACGCCAAAGGCCTTGCCGTATTTGGTACACGTTCAGGCTTCTGGTTGTGGCATAGCATTCCAAGATTCATTCCTCTTCCAGATGTCAGATACAGTTTCCCGAATACGGGTTTCGGGCAAGTTGCCGCTTGTGTGTCATTTAATTCGAACCCTGGAAACCGAAGAACAATACAAAGGCACCTAGGGGCCATTAATGCACGGTGCGCCTGGAGAAATGTTCCCCGAAACGTGTATGGACCGTGTGCACGTGAACAGCCAAACAGATTGGTCACGGAAACCCCATTTACAAGTGTGGGAGGAAATATTTTCCAAGTATACTCGAAATCGAGAAACACGGGTAGAGAAATTTACAATGATGTGGCGACGCGAAGGGGAAGGAATTGGAATGTCCAGAGTTGGCGTGCTAACTTGCCTGATACACCAAGAGTTACAAAAGCATCCCTTGTTGAAATTAGAAATCGCTTTTGGAATTACGATTGGGAGTCATCGGTGGATCATAGCAAAGTTGCCATTTCGACTATAAGAGATGAGTTCTGCATTGGAGATTTAAATGTAGCAAATACACAGCTACGCAGAGGAGGAGGTATCCTTTGCTTTCCCAGAAGAATTGTGCCTAATGGAATCACTCTTCACTAAAGCGACAATATTACTTACTTAGTATAAATATGTGTACATACATAACTTGGACCGAAACCGAAAATAAATTACAAGCCCAACAAAGTTGGCATCCACCAATCTTTCTATTTTAAGCTCATTCGAGAACAAATAGGTTCTACTTTTTTATTCCATTGATCCTGTGTGTTACTTGAGTGATAACTTTATAATAATATTCATGTTAGGAATGTATGATTTTCATTAGTAGTAGTTTTTTTTTTCTTCTTTTTTTCTCCTTCTTACCTTTTTAATTCTAAGTTTTTGACTTTTGGACTTATAAGGCAAAAATTGCGTATTTATTTGGAGTCGATTGAGAGGGTGTTATTTTTTGGTAGGTGGAGGTGGTTGGTATCCCACATACCAAAAAAATAACACCCTCTCAAAAATCAAACTTATAACATATAGGGGGTATACCTACATTAGCCCTAAGAAGCCTTCTTCGTGTGACGTACTGTATAAAGTATCAAAGATAAAGAACGCTTTTCACCAACCACTCCCACTAAATATCTGAAGTGTAACGTAAAACATATTTCCCTTGAAAATATACTACACGTAATGAAATTTTGATTCTTATTTATTTACATCTTGCCATTTATTGTTAAATATCAACATAAATTAATAAATTAAACATATAAATCTTCGGTAAACGGGTATTCGAGTCCAGCTTTAGTGCAAATAGTTAAAAAGAGGAGAATTTTAGATTTTGGGACTATTCATGTTCGTTTATTTATTATTACACAGAAAAGGTATACAATTTTGAGATTTTTTGGAACATTCTTCAACAGGCACTTTTTATCCTTCAGTTTAAAGGCATGGCCACCCTTGAATCAGACATTTGAAATAACGGAATTAGTTTAAATTATTTTACTTTTATCAATTTTCATGTTTAATTTCCGTGAAAAGTGAAAATGGCTGGGGCTGATTGATACAGATGGATAAATTGTATAGAAAGAAATAAGATGTCTAAATATAAGTTTTTATAAATAAGATGTCCAAATTATACTAATTGGTGGCATTAACGATTTAATCAGAATCAATTAAACGTCTTTTCAATGTAGTAGGATTATCAATGATTAATAATTAAATAGTTCATGCAGATCAAATAATTCTTCAAAGTGGCAATTGGCAATTAGGTCACTAAATAATGTTTAATTCATCAATGCTTACAACCACATGAAATGAAATGCAGCATCCCGATTTGTTAGCTATTTCTAAAACTCTCCTTCATGAGCCCCAATCTGAGAAAAGGAAACATTTTGGTATATTTGACCTTCACTGACCGCTACTTTTGAAATAGTCTGCAAATGAAAATGTTGATAGGAGAACATTTTTGAAAGCAGGGGTTTTATACAGTTGTATAGAATTGTAATACAGTATATACAAATCTAATTGCATGGCTTCTATTTTGGAACGACTAATTATGAACGAAGAAAACTATTGTAATTTATCAAAAAATGTAATGCTATTCAATTTAGAAAATCATATTAGAAAACGCATTTAATCGTGTTTTAATACGAAATGGCATGACAATTACAAAATATGTTGGAATGGACATTTTTGAAGTTTAAAAATATACACGTATAAAATATTGAAACTTATCATTACGATATTGGATAATGAAAACTAGCTTTGTACGCATCCATATAACTGAAATGAATAATACCTAGGTACTGTAGGCCTGTAGGTACTTATGTACCACAGAAAATGTGCAATTAATTAAAGCAAACAGGATTTTTATTTTTATAAAGTCAGTTATTATGCTCTACTAGAAAAAGATGACTTGTTAACTTTAAAAGTTAGAATTAAGTATAAAACTATGTGTGCACATTGAAATATCTTACATATGAAACAAATGTAATATAATGGCAAAAATATTTTACTACAACTGTGAACAGACAAACGACAAGACATACTAGGCTAAAAATAAAAGTTTAATACTCCACCGAACTTGACTTTTCTCAAAATGCTCTATTTATTTAAGTTTAATATGGGATTCCCTCAGCCTTGTCTTAAAAACCAGTCTCGTTTAAACTAATTTCACAAACTTCTAAATTTTGATAAACATCAGATGAGAGAAAACTAAATCTGCATATCTTTATTTCTTCATTTGTCAAAGCAACACTGTTACTCCTGAACCACGGTTTATTCATGTAAATATTGACTAACGTAAGGACTCGGCTTTTAAATATGGGGGTAATGCGACTATAAGCTTTAGCTTGCCTTCGGTGCTGAGTATTGAAAAACATAGCATCCAGAATGTACTGAATTATATTGACACTTGAATAAAATACAATTTGAATAATTATTTCGTCGCCTCTATTAAGTAAATGCAAATGCGCCTAATAATATATAAATTGACAATTGCAAAACGTTCTTGCTCCTTCCGATTTTGCAACCACCAAACCGTACCTGAGATGACTTTTGTGCATATGCCACCTTTTTATTACTAAACAACATTAAGAATCAGTAGAGGCAGTCCACCCCACGTGTGTTCTGACTAATCTCATATTTGTATCTCGTATGTTCGTAGTGACTGCTAGTCTGCTATATTTTTTCTGTCAAGTACTATGTAGGTATTTGCAAAATAAAATAGCTAGTTCCTTGCAGTTCTAAAATTGGCATCTGAGAAAATGGTTGTAATCAAAAGAGCAAGTTTTGGCATGCGAAAAGCCATGTCCAGCCAATCGCTTTGTAGAAAAATCTGGTCGAATTCCTCTTTCATGGTCCAAAACTTTTATAAGAAAATAAATAAATTACTATTTATTATTACTATTTAAAGTAATTGGGTTAATATTAATTGGTGAACATACATGTAGAATAATTAAATATTTTTAGACTAGTCATTTACAGATAAAAGTATACGAGTAAATACCATTGAGTCGGAGACACTTCGACGTAAGCCTTCCAAAACTACAGATTTGATACTGTCAGGTGAAGAATCTGTGGCTTGTCCCGATGGGAGGTCCTGGTTATACAAAAACTCGTTCTCCCCTTCCACCTAAGTAACCATAAATAACACTAATAATAAGCAATATAAAACTTTGTACATGGGTGCAGTGTAATCAACCCATATTTATAAATATTAACATGTGAATGCCTAAATAAACCGTGGTAAACTTTGTAGAAAAGGAGCTTGTATTATAATTGCATTGTATATAATTTATAATGGCGATTATCATGGTTGTCATCATAGTGATTAGAATTTTATGAAAAGGTGCCACAGGACTGGGATAAATTGAGGTTAATAGTTGTATTCCTGACGTCAACAGTTATCAAACGATATTCCACTTGCCATATGTTGCAATTACTGGGAGGGGGAGGACAAAATCAGAGAGGATGGTTCAATGGTGTCATGGGAGAAATAAATTAGATACGTTCCTTGATACATATAGGTACCAGAGATTTATATTTTTGGCACTTATATTACTCGTCCCTAACCTACCCGATTTTTTGCAATTTTATTACCCACTCTACCCAACCCGACCCTAATTTACATTATTACTACAACAATGTATTCTTTATACAAAGGTATGAGGTAGACGAGAAGTTTTATTCGTAACCACCGTTTCATCAAATTAGACTAGGGATGGCAATTCGATCCAGACTTTGTCGGATCGGATCGTTCAAATTTGATCCGAACAAAAAATCCGACGGATCGGATTGGCGTCAATCCGAAAAAATCCGTCGGATTTCGGATAGGAGATTTAAAAGCAGCTTCTGCAACATTAAAGTGATTACTCAAATGATTAACAGTTAAAGTTAGTTTACTTTTGCGTGGGAGACAATTGTTTCAAATCTGAATTCGTGTTCCTCTGGGGCCTCCCGGAATCTCTGTTGGGTATTCAATTGTTGCTCTACTATAAGTATTTCTTGGTTTTGGTTAGGAAATTCAGGTCTTTGGGGGGAGGCTATGATGCGTGCACTTGCAGTTGCGGTGGAAGCCTCTCCTCGGGGAGTTTGAACACTCGAGGGGGTCCCAACAGTCTGTGTCCCAGAATTTGTTCCATTGCTGCCAGTTGGTGTTGGTGGGGATTTTCTTACAGCAGCGATCACTTTAGATTTAGTCTTCTTTTTCTTGCTCAAAACTTTCATTACAGGCAATTTGTATCCCACTTTGGCTGTTTTGCGCATGATTCGTGCGATATATACATCCCGGCGATTTTTGTACTTATTAATATAGCTCAAAATCTAGAACAGAAAACAATTCGTCTTCATTAGCGTCCGAGACCAAAAGGCAGGAAGTATTGTAAGCAAAACTGTTGTTGGAGTCCCTCACAAGTTTAGAACCAGCAATGTCATTTTGGTGGC
The DNA here is from genome assembly GCA_034694165.1 of Tomocerus mixtus. NCBI lineage: Eukaryota > Metazoa > Arthropoda > Collembola > Entomobryomorpha > Tomoceridae > Tomocerus > Tomocerus mixtus. Next base: position 6,615 of record JAQFYC010007607.1, read on the forward strand.
ACATAATTACGTTATTTTCAGAAATAGATTTTTATACTTACAATTGAATTTTGTTATTTTGAATACTCTTCTGTAGCTACTGATTTTTATGGTTGTGCGTGCACTTTGGTCAACAACCTTAACTGATGACCATAAAAATGTAAATTATTGGTATTTAATAAATAGAAAAGGGAAATTTACTTACCACTAAGGAAAGATTGATTTACATAACAATGAAATGATATATTTGTTTGAATTACTTACTTATTAAATCTTTAGAAGAATATTATGAGAAATGTAATCAATCTGAGAGAAAACCACAAGGCATGCAAATAATCTGAATTTCACATTAAAATCAGAGAAGATGTCAGTAGACAAAAAGGTAAGTTGTTTTTTGACATTAGTAAGGCAAGATTAACTGATTAACAAAGTTCAATCTCCTGTTTTTTTGTAAAAATTACTATCCTCTCCTCTTAGTAACCATAATGGGTTACTAAGAGGTTGTTGAATTGTGCTCTACTCTACGTAATATCTATTTTTGTTCCCTCGTTTGACCTCGCCTGGGTTTTCTTATTTTCAATTTATAAACAACACATTTGTAATTAATTACCGAGTCCGTTATCTTGGAGATAACATTTCCTGTGTCATTTTTGATAATGAAGGCTCTGTGATCTGTTACGGCAATCTAAAAGAAATCACAACTATTTTAGAATTAACGGGAAACACTCAGCTGTCAGCTGTGTTCGTTTGTACATTGAATTCGCAATAGAAGTTGAAATTAAAGTTTAATTCTTACTTCAAGATTGAAAAATAGATTTTGCCATGTTAGGCCACAATTGACCTCCAGGAACCCTTTCTCTCGAACACAATCCTCCACAGACGGCTTCAGACTCTTTAAGTCTGTTCTCAGAGCAATCTTGACAAGTGCAAGGTTTTCAGTATCCTTATCCTATTATAACATTAGCCATTGCCATTACCAATTTTAAGACATCGCACTAACAAATATCAGTTCATTACATTCTACTAAAATTACAATACTTTGTTCTGTCTTTATATTTCATCTTTTCGCAAATACCAAAGACTTCAAAAAAATGAGATATTAGAATAATGTTTGTAATTTTTGTATATTGTAAACCAGAAGTAATTAAGGGTGACTAGACGGCTTTTCGGGGAAAAATTGCAGGTCACCGGGTTGGACCGTATCCATTGGGGTCAACGAAAAAATTCTCGTGTTCACATGTGAAACATTGCCTGTTGTGTTCACATTACATATGAACACATTTACTTAGAAAATTTCCCAAATTTATGTGAACACATTTACTTCGAAAAATTTCACTTGTGTGAATGTGAACACGAATGTTTTTTGTTTATGGTGATTTGATACCCAGTTGACTCTGGCAATTTGGTACCCAGTACCCAGTAGACTCTGGCAATTTGGTACCCAGTACCCAGTAGACTCTGGGGATTTGATACCCAGTATACTCTGGGGATTCTGCCTATCTGAAAGGCCTTTCAATAAAAGCGTCCCCTTCACTCCCTCGATTAACTCCTGCACCCCTCCTAATAACTGTCCCCGCAAAAACACCACCTCGTCATGTCCTCTCGTCTCCCTCCGCACGATATCCCCACCAGGAACCATCCTACTCCGCCTCACCCCTTCTAAGAAGTAAAAGAACCGTCCCGCTATCGTCTATTGTCTATCGTTCCCTTTTACTGTAAAAAATGCAACTCCCCCCCCCCCCGTTACTATTACACGCCCGAAAAGCTTGCACTCCATTTGCAAAAATATTGCAAGGGTCCATTTACTTGTCCCCTGTGTTCTTATACCTTGCCTAACAAAAATCAGTTGGCATCCCATAAATCCCGTTATCATTAATCCTAATCCTAACCTCCCCCCTACCAAATCCCCAGAGTAAACTGGGTATCAAATCCCCAGAGTAAATTGGGTATCAAATCACCATAAACAAAAAACACCCCTTGCGTTCACATTCACACAAGTGAAAATTTTCTAAGTAAATGTGTTCACATAAATTTTGGGAAATTTTCTAAGTAAATGTGTTCACATAAATTTGGAATTTTTTTAAGTAAATGTATTCACATAAATTTTGGTAAATTTTCTAATTAAATGTGTTCACATAAATTTGGAATTTTTAGCCCGACCCAGGGCTTATTTTAAGTAAATGTATTCACATAAATTTTGGTAAATTTTCTAATTAAATGTGTTCACATGTGAAAGTTTTTCGTTGACCCCAAAGGATACGGTTCAACCGCGACAGGAATAGTGAAATAGGCCTATCACAGGTGACAGGTGATAGGTCCTATTGAAATAACAATATATGATATAATAAATATTTCATATTTCATTTCTTACCATTTCTAGATAGGAATAGTGAAATAGGCCTATCACAGGTGACAGGTGATAGGTCCTATTGAAATAACAATATATTATGATATAATAAATATTTCATATTTCATTTCTTACCATTTCTAGATGCAAATCCAGTTCTCAATTTTTCTTCTCTAAGATTTAATTAACTTTCAAACTTGTAAATAAACCTAACTCTTAATACAATTACAATTTAAGCTATTATTCTTTATGCAATTTGTTAATGCGCAATAAACTAACAACTAAATAGACAAAAGCTAAAAACTACAACATAATAGATTCTAGAAGAAGGGGAGAGAGAAAAGACAAAAAAAGTTATTGTTATTGTTTGCGAGTTTTCGTATACCCAGTCGTACAGATTTTATAGTGATAGTAGTAGTGTAGTTAGGGTACACGTATCCCCTCTCAAATGCTAACACAAACAATATTTCCCGCCGTACACCACATTTCCCATTATGTGTTGTAAGATTAATGTAGAGTGAATATTACCCCGGTTCCTACTAAATCTCTGTGTGGAATATGTATGGTTTGGTAAAATTATGAGGAGATGAGGTAGATTGAGGTGGATGAGAATAATTGGAGGAAAAGACTTTTGTCCCTTTATGCTCGTTGCACATTTTATTAACAAGATGTTCTCCAGAAGGAGATTATAATGTGTCGAATGAGTGCTCATTATCTACGAGGATATCTCTGTCAAAAGTAGTTGCAAAGAATTAATCGAAACGATTATTTTATAATATTATGTTTGATTATCGTATTTTAAATTAGTTTCTCATAAGAGTATGACGGTAAAAGAATGGATTGAAATGGTTTTTCTATCATTATTTAATCAGATTGATATGTAAAATTTATGGTAGCATAATTATTTATTTACTATTATAGGTATGTAAAATGCAGTTGCTAAATTAATATTTTTTACAAAAATAAAAATCTTGTATTGATATGCGTGGAAACTACCCACTTTGCAAAAGCAAACAATGTATACTTTGAATTATTTATTGAATCCGTATTGATCAATTACTACCGATCATTTGCATGCATGTGCTAATAACCTCAGAGCAAAGAAACTAGTTTTTACTGGAGTTCCCTCATGTGCGTTGAACTTCAGCTTAAGGTTACCTTGACGACTTTTCGGGGAAAAATTGCAGGTCACCAGAGTGAATGGAATAAAAATGATAGGCATGGTAGGAATCTCCAGCTTTTTCTCTAGAACTCATGCAGGCCCGTTTTTTGTAATAAAAATTCTAGTATCGAC
>JAQFYC010007608.1:0-10234 GCA_034694165.1 Tomocerus mixtus
TCACATTTTTTCGAACAGCCGCGGCGAAAATAGGCGCGTATATTACCCGTCTCTAATAGCGTCAGCTACCCACTGTAGGTACCCAAAATCGGTTCACTGGAACCGGAGATATGACTGCTTATACTTTGTCTTAATAGAAAAATTGGACATGGGGCTACTGAAATAAATATGAAACACTGCTCCACTTAAAATGCATTCATTTTAGAATCAACGGTATTGGAAGTATAATTTATCATTATAACACACACAACAGATTTACTGTGCCCCCAGTAATCAGTAATATATCAATATAATATTATTTAGGTTTATAATGCATCTAGTTTATTTGGATTTACATGCGATAGATTTACACAATTGCAAATTTCTGCAAAATAATACGAACGCTGGAATACGGGTCGGGTTATTAGTTGTGGCTTGAATGTAAGCTTGAATAAGCAAAAAGTCGTCAAAGTAGCCAAAGGTCGGGCTCTGTGACTACTTGGACGGAGTATTGTAATATCTATAACTAACTCTGCAAGGACAGAGTTATAAGTATCCCATAATACGCCAGAACGTTTGTATTTACGCAACTGTGTATTATTATATAAACTCTCCATTGAATTGAATAATACTTCTTCAGCGAAACAGATATTCTTCATTAATTATTTAGCATTCGACTTGCATGGATCTTGACAATGAATTATTTTCTAGTGTTGGGATTCATTTTATTTTGCTCCTGGTTATTAAGGAGCAAGATCACGAAAAAAAGTAAAAGACAAGAAAATAATCCAAATACTTTTTGTTTAGTAAACTGCGGCTGGCTAATAATCACTTTACTACGGGCAGTATGCTGCCGCATCAATTAAACATATCCAAAATAAAATATGTTTGCAGGGATTAAATCTACTTAGACTCAGACATGTTCATAAAACTAGATTTTTTAAATTTGTAAATTAATTGACCATCAGTTGGTATGACACTCTAAATTTGGCGTAATTTTAATCCGATTCCAAAACAGTCGAATTTTGTCCTAGTTGGTGACGTAGGCTTCTCCCTTCTTTTTTGAATATGTTCTATCCAAGCGTACATTTTAGTTTGTTGAGCTGAGGAGCTTGTTGGATAAACTAAACTGCGTTCCTCCTACCCGACCCCAAAATCCAGGAAATGGTGACGAATAAACAAAACAGTTAAAAGCAATCGCCTAGCGCGAATACAGATGCATTTTGCAGCGTATAGGCTCCAAAGCGGTCTAAAAACACAAATGTTTTCGGTTGGCGCTGCTTTATTTTAATATTGTATACTTTTGGTACTGCGCTGGATGAAAATGAGAAATTTTTTGATCACTTCATGGTTATTTGCACTCAAAGTTAGAATACCCGTTATTCTGCGCCTAAACTTTTGGGGTGGGAATGAAGTGGGATATACCGATATCTTAAATTATAGAATAGTAATTGGGCGTTTAATACTTGTCCCCGTAAAATGCGAAAACGTTAAGATTTACAATTTTGACTCACTTGCAGAACTTAGGGACTCTGAACCCAATTTGCATCCATGGAGTTGGATACAGCTAATTATTTCACAATGGAAATGGACCCAGGACAAATCTCCGGCGAAGCTCTCGTTCGTTGAACGACTATATACCGATCTCACACTCAAACCTGCACTCAAGAGACTTTTTAGAATAATCAACATTAATCTTGGTACGCATGAAGTAAAATTGTTGCTTAAATATTGTGTAATTATTTTCCCTATTGTTACCTATGCCTATTTACATGCCTATACTTTCTTTATCAACAGTTTTCAATGATGATTTTGAATCGGCGACAAATAGCTTGCACGATAGAAAAAATTTGATAAAGTTGCCAGCTTCTTTAAATGAAATTTTGGCCGGTGGTAAGAATCGAGGTTAGTATTTCCGGACTATTTATACAAAACATTAAATTCTATTGTTAGTAATTCACGTGTTTTTCAAATATATCTCGTACAGGAGTTGTATGGAATGATGGCGAAGTCTGGAAAGAGTTGCGAAAATATACCATTACAACACTGGCGCGTCTAGGATTTGGGAAAAAAGACAAGTTGCTCCTTACTCTTTCGAATCTTTTGCCAATACTGCTTGACAATTTAGAGAATTTAAAGGACAAAACTGACAACAAAATTCCGATTAAAAACCTATTTTCTGTCTACGTAATAAATGTTATGTGGATCATCATTGGTGGAAAAACGTTCTCAGACAGGGACGAAAAATTTATTGCGCTGCAAAATAGTATAAATACCATAACTAATTTTCCGGTTTCGAAACTATTTTTCATCAGCCGCCTGCCGAATAACCGTTTTGTCAATATACTTTTGGGAAGCACAGCACTTTACGCCAGCTTAAAGTATATTGAAGACCATCTCAGGGTAAGTAGTACGCTAGTAAATGTAATACACTGTGTACTGTAAGGTAATTTTATTCCATACATGTTTTTGGATTTGAAGGTATTTGTAGAGTCAAAACTTGATCTGAGCAATAGCACGGGGGAACCGCAAGATTTTGTAGAGCATTTTCTTTTAGAAATTGAAAAATATAAAGATCACAAAGAACTGAAGCACGTTTACTGCAAGGATCAATTGATAGCAGTTTTAAAGGATCTGTTAGCAGCTGGGCTGGACACAACTACCAAATATTTAGAAATCTCTGTAATGTACATGATTTTGAACCCTAGAGTACAGAGGAAAATCCAAAAAGAAATAGATTCCGTTATTGGTGAAAATGATATACCTTCATATAGTACAATCAAGCACAGGTTATAATACACTACACATTTGAGAGAATTGTGACAGTCACGTTTAGCAGACAATTACCAGCTATATTATATTCAGCTATGTATATATATTTTTAAATTTTATTAGCATGACCTACTTTTGTGCCACTATGATGGAAATTCACAGGTTGGGCAGCATTGTACCAGCAATGTCAAGGTATAGTCCAGACGTAATTGATGGGATCGCCAAAGAACAGGTTTGAACATTTCATCAGCAATTATACTTTTTTGGAGAAATATTTTTGTAAGTTTTGTTGATTTTTTTTGAAATTGAACCCATCTGTTTCAGGACACCCAAATCATAAATATGATTTGGGCGGTGCGGATGGACGATTTATTTTGGGATGACCCCCATACCTTCCGTCCTGAACGGTTCCTTGCTCCTGACAATACACTCATAACGGAAAAAGTGAATCGGGTGATGCCTTTTGGTGCAGGTAGTTCCAATAATGTTACCATAGTTTTAAGATATTTCTAGTAGCCAACACACTTTTCCTAAACATCCTTCCCAAATGTAGCCAAACCGCGCGAATATTCTTAGCTGGGCTAAGACGATTTGAACTTTTTTCATTGTTAAAAAATTGGTATCTTTGGTTTTCGACATATTGACGGTGATGTAAATTTTATAAATTCATTGTATTTGTGTTACCAAAAGGTGTTCGACATTGTCCTGGTGAAACCGTTGCCTCTGCCTCAAGTTTCACATTTTTGGCTGCTATACTACAGAAATATACAGTATCAAGAGCTTATGAGAATGAATATGTTGGATTGGCGAAAGAATTAGGGATCGTTGCTCAACCAGAACCATTTCATATACATCTGGAGAAACGGAAAATAGAGTAGCTATGACTAAGGATTATTTTTTGCGACATTTATTGCATTTTACGGCTGATTTAATAAAAAATGAGCTTCAAGAAGTTCTATTGTTGAACAGAGCTTACATTTGACAACTAAAATAAATTGGCAAGATTTGCGAATTGATAAAATGTTTTATTTACTTAGATAAATAAAAATAGGCTAATTTTTCCTTCTTTCACACAGTTACTGCACTTTATCATTAAAAATGTGTGAGTAAAGGAATTGTTTACAATTCTTTTACTTAGCGATTGCCTGACTGTTGTTTGAGTAAATCAAAAGTATTCTAGTATTTCAATACCAAGGGATGCAAATTATTATTTGTTCAAGAGCAATTACAAATATATTATAAGTAGAAAATTTACTATTGCCAAATCATATCTTAATTCTGCTGTTAATAAATGTTATGTAAAATGATAATAAATGTTTCATAAAATTACCAATTCTAATCTAATCATAAATAAACATTGGCATATTTTAACTGTCATAGTTCTCCCACAAACAACAATAAGTATTGGCATATCCTTGACGGCCGTGCTGGCAGCGTTCAGATATGGTCATTTTTCCAATGCCAAAATGATACTGGCAAACAATATTGGGCCAGTGACGGCAAAAAGAACATTAAATGTCCTGATGGCTTTGCCATTATTACGCAAATATGATACCAATACAATGCCAATACAAACTGTTCAAAAAGTATTTGGAGCATGGAAACGGAGTCTATGCCTTGTTTCTCAGATAAATGGAGCATATGTGGAGCAAATTGCAGATATTCACAGGCGGAGGATTAAGTAGAAATCGCAGCCTACAAATCGGAAAAACTCGATGAAACACGTATTGTAGCAGTTACCGTAACTTCTGTCAAACATACAATAGTATGTGAATATACAAATAATAATTAAATTAAAAACATATATTCTATTACTATTAAGTATACCAAACATAAGTCCTTTCCTCATAACCTTTGTCATTGCAATTCAAACCAAAATTTTAACATCAGTTTCAGTATTAGATTTATATTTTCAATTGTCATTTTACGAATTTGTGTTATGTATTAGTTTGTCAATTGTAACAACCTTAATTGCAATGAAGTTATCGAAATAAGGATTACCCCAGTAGCTGAATGTACGGCTATTTATGTATTGTAAAATCTGTTTTCAGTCTTTGATATAATTAATTTTGATTTAATCATAGAGCTCGGGATACTTTGATAAATATAAGTTATAAAAATGTAAACTAACCACTGGCCCCTTTAATTTTAGCAGAATAATTAGGCTTCAACCCCTAAAGTAAAAATGCTATTTGGCTAATCCTTGACGATTGAATTCTGTAGCGATGATGGGACATTGGGTAGTTCTTTAACTAGATTTATCATTTAACGCTCCGTATAACCCAACTGTATCCACTACTTATATGGAAGTCTACAATGTAATATCTGTACTATGCTACTTCAATTTGGCTGTAAGCGACCACTAAATGCATATATTATGCAACCAATGTCCTTTTTTCTAAAGTGAACCGAATTTTTTACTGTCAGTGCCACGTGCCTCATTGATGGCTTTAATAAACAATCCTAATTTGATGTGTAAAGAGACAAGTGGTATTAATTGCTCAATAGGAAATTTTCCCTCGTTTGTTTTACATAATTCAGGAAAAACATTTTGCTCTCGAAAAGCTAATAAATACAGGATATTTTATGACACGGAAAATTTACCTGGGAAATTCAATCGCATGTGAACGAAAACAAATTCGTATCTGATTTTGTACCCCGCCTCAATTTCTATTTAGTAACTCTTATAGCCATTTAGCAATGCGCGTATTACAAACAGGAAAAATACTGTTTTTCCATAGCAATCGACAAAAACATTTTTATTGACATACTACTTATTGTGAAGGGCTGATTTTCTAGTAAGGCTCGTTCACTAATTGTTAGTAGGGTTTTTTATACTATTTATCTATATTTTATTATCCCAATATTACACAAACTTCATTAATTAGCGTTCTTGTGATCTTATTTGGACTCTTCGCCTCAAGTCGTTTGATTTCTTCTATAAGGTTACTTCCTCAATTATAAATAATAAAAAAAAATGACAATCAAATCTACTTCTACTACAAAAATTGGTATTTTCATCAGCTTTTTACAGCAGTGTATTCCCTTAAAGCCTGCTGCAATAATTTCACATAAATAATTATTATAGTGAGCGAGTAGATAACAAAATAAATTGCTACATAAAATTCACATGGTTTGAAAATCATTGTGGGTAGGACATCTTACAAGCCTGGCATATTCATTCATTACGATTCTAAGAACAATAAGTCCCGATCTAGGCTACAAATTGTAAATAACGACATGTAACTTGCTGCGTGCAACCCACATACTTTTCTAAACAGACATTGCATGGTTTTCCCTCACTTCTGATAATTAGCGAAATGTGCATCATCATCTCATCTGACAGATATAAACTGTAACCAATACACTATTTTCAATAAGCATTCTACAATATTTATGTTCGTACAAACACTATAGGTGTCTAGATTGGTGTTGCCGAACGAATTTGTGGAGTTGGGTTATATTTTAACTTAAATGTCCGTCTAAAGTATATTTTGAACTTATTTTTTGAATTTAAATTGTTCTTTGGCTTTTTGTTGAAAATGTACATTCATTTGAATCAATACTTTTGGTCAGAAAAATTTTGGCTACCGCATGGTTTCCATTGGGAGGACATGGACAGTCTAAATCCTGTGAATATGAGTACACTATATTTTATCCTAATATTTTGTGTTTTTATTCAAATTTTTCACCATCTAACAATAAAATACATATTCGTCCCGTTTGGAAAGTTTGTGGGACTAAAACAAAAACTGGTACAGCATGTTGAAGTAAACCCTGTGCTCGAGGAAGAGTTTCGTAAGTACGGCAAGGCATTGCTGAGAAATACTGATAAGCTCGTAGGATTATCTAAAAAAGGATTGGGTGACTCCCGAAAGATTGAAAGGTGGATACGCAAGCGTATTTCCCAAGAACAAGTATCAAAGTTGACAAAATTTGCAGAACTTCAATGGAAAATATTGTGGTATGCGACTTCCATTATTTATGGATTTTACATTCTTTGGGATAAACCCTGGCTCTGGATAATTAAAGAATGCTTCACGAATTATCCTGTACAGGTACATTTAGTAACACACTTTTGAGATTAATTATCTAATTCCACAACGAAATCATTTTGTCAGTTTGTACTACTTTATAATATCTTTTGGGAAAGGAAATCTAATTTCGTACTACATTTCTTTCATTTTAGATTGTCCCCACACCAATAAAACTGTATTACGGTTCAATATTGAGTGCTGTGCTGACAGAAATTCTATTCCCATCTCCCAGCGCCAAAAGAAAGGACGAGTGGATGCTGACATTGCATCACTTTGTAACAATATGTTTGTTAATGCTATCCTACATTTCAAATATTTCAAGAATAGGGTCTCTAGTTATACTAATTCATGACTTGAGCGCTCTTTTTGTGTGCATTTTCAAAATATCCATTTACTTTAAGTCACGCGGATTGCGTCTCGTGACATTACTATTTTTAGCTGTTGTTTGGATTGCAACAAGATTGACAATTTTCCCATTTATGATTTACTCTGTTATCTCTGAGCTTCCTCAATTTCCCTCTTCGTTAATTTTCATGGGACTGCTTGTGTTGTTGCAATGTTGTCACATTATATGGGCCTACTATATTTGTAAAATAATGGTAAACGCATTTAATGGAAGATCTGATATCAAAGATGTAAGGAGCGAATCCGAACTTTCAAATTCGTAAATTTGTAATCACAATGAAATTTTGATTCGATTAAATTGATTTTTATTATCAAAAAAAACTGCTGACTATGCATTTGTTGTAAATATATCCTAAACATATCCGGGATGTCATAATAAACGATATTTGCCGTTTGCGAAGATGATAGTAGAACATAATATACTAATATAATGTAAAGCTGCTATACAATTAAACGTTTCACATGGGAACTAAAGGATCTAACTCTAACTTAACTAACTACCCATATAGACTATTTGAATCTTCGCCAACGATGATCACAATGATCAATGATTTTCACTATTGGAAAGCTCCTTTTCGACAACTTTTTTTACTGTTTACTGTTTACCATGTATTGTTACTTTACTCGCAAGGCATGCAGTATGTAAAAAGATGCCCAAGCTCGAAAATTAAAATGATCACTGTAAAATATTATTATACGTATTAGAAACCTAATACGTCCATTTATTCAAAAACACGTGGAAAATAATTATATCCTGTAATTAATAAAAGAACACTTTTTATTTTTCCAGCATTTTAGTAACGAAATTGAAATAAAGAGCCAGACAGCTCAGTCTAAATGATTGGTACGTTTTTCAACAAATTAGAACTAATAACCAAGCTACGTTTGTATTTATCTTACTCCCAGGACAATACGAGTGACAATCAATAATTCGATAGTCAAATTAGTACAACAATGAGTTGAGTAACATTTCTGTTACATGCTAAAGATTATTATTAAATTCTCGAATACTTTATTTACATTTGGTAGGACTTGTAAACATGTAAGCTTGCATCCATAAAGTATTTCTTTGTTCTTGTGGTTTTTGTGTAATTCCAATTTGTAAAATAGTTACTAGCTTTTTGATGTTTTGTTTATATAGTAGAAACTTGTTTTACTACAGTTCTCAAAATTGTTGAATTGAAATTGCTTAAATTAGCGATATTAACTTTGAATACGGAAGTGGATCTAAATATGTATTTGTGTTGTGGGCTACAGGCCTAAAGAACGCTTTAGAATAAATTAATTCATTCAGTCATTCAAATTAACATGGCTGGCTACCTAATCCTTTTAACATAATGTACTTATATGTTACTGCAAACTGCAAATGCTAGTTACAAAATTCTAATTATTGGGAAAATTAAAGTATTTCAATTGCAGAAATGTAGTAGAAAGAATGAATTTCGTTAACAGCTTATATTTTGGGTAAGAATATTCTGGATAACAATATTTTAGGCCTCAACTGATTCATGGATTCACTGGCTATAGTTTAGCCTACGGAATAGCCTTAGCCTACGGAACGGAATTCGGTACGGTGGGTAGCTTTTGGTAATTAGGTTAAAATTCATCTAATTCTCTGGTTTGAAATCTAATCAGTGTCTAATATCTTGCCTGTCTAATTAAATTTATGATTACTCGCAACGTCAACCAACAATAATTAATAACAGAAAAAAAATGATGAATTTTAGTACCTACTTTATCCTTAAATATTGTTACCCAAATATGTGCTATTAACGAAATACATTACTTTCTACTACATTTCTGCAATTGGAATACTTTAATTTCCCAATACATAGAACGTTGCAACTAGCATTTGCAGTTTGCAGTAACAAGTTATAAGTACATGACAAAAAGATTAGTTAGCCAATATTTTTATTAGTAGTAGTATTTACATTTTGTAAAACCGAACTCTACAATTAAAAAACTTACATTTGAATTGTACAATGTTAATATCGCCAATTTGAATGACTAAATGAATTTATTCTAAAGAGTTCTTTAGGCCTGTAGGCCACAAGACAAATACATATAATGTTTAGATCCATTTCCATAATATTCAATGTTAATATTACCAATTTAAGCAATTTCAATTCAACAATTTTAAAATGATTGGACAAATTGCAATAATGTGAAGTTACTGTGGATGAATATTTGAGAACTGTACACCGTGCACCGTGCAGACCAACTGGGAACCATGGCCATCAAAAACTGTCCCATTTATCTGAGTCGAAAGTAAGTTGAGCGTCAAAATGTATCACAGTAAACTTGCATCGACGCCAAAGACTTGTCACCGGGCACCAAAATAACAATTTCTATTGACACATATTGCCGAACTGAATTGTAAGATTAAAAATTTTAGAAATAAATACATAAGTAGATACATCGAATCATTCGAACTGACTTCTATACTCTTCTTGAATTTTATAAAATAAAAAAGGAAATGGTATTTATAATTTTGTAATAAGTGAATTTTGCCTTAGGGCATGGGTGCTAAATTAGTAAAAGAAATTGTTGTATAAACGCCTACTCTTGTAGAAAGTTAAAACTAATAGTAGTAGTTTAAACTAATATTAAGGATAGGACATATTATGTAGGATTAATTAGTATATGGAGCCATCTTGTAATAGGATGAAATAACTAAATGTCTAAAATGGGTCTACATTAGAAATACATCCTTATAATTCAATGTGAACGCGAAGGGATGTGCGTTTCGTCATGGTATGGTGGCGGGATGTATTTTCGTAATTGTCCTACTCCCTAAGCGTTCACACGTGAAAACTAAATTGATAATATGTATTTTGAATCTAAGGAAGCGCAATAAACAGTTTAACTAAACCTAAATCATATTGCCAAACTGGTGGATGATAAAAGCTGATAAGCACTTTACTGTCGGAAAGTCCTCAAAAGTTGTGGATTGCAGCTCAATCGCGTTACCCAACATATACTGCACTTTATTTTTCAATTCAATGGTCATCAAAGAATCAAGTCCCATATCCACGAAGCTT
>JAQFYC010007609.1:0-10233 GCA_034694165.1 Tomocerus mixtus
TATTAATGTTTTGACCCAAAAACTGAAATTACCGTTTTTGCCTAGGCATTACCGGTAATGCCTTATTACCGATTTTGGCGGTAACATATATACTTGGTAAAGAATTTGGTGTTCCATGAACATTTTGAAACCGTTCAATACAAAATTATTAAAATACATTTAGAACAGCTCGATATGCGTACTTGTGACACACAATGGATGTGATTGTTCTTTGAGATAATGTTACGAAGATTTAGGTAAACGAAGCCAAGAATTTCATAATTTATAAAAATGCACACAAAAAGCGTTAAGATTCATTTTAATGGCGAATTTTTTAATTGTAGCTCAACGTATAACAGTGACTTACTGGTTCATAAAAAGACGAGCGTTTGTTTCCATAATAGTCGGTTACCTCGATTGCAAAACAAACTAAGGTTTACAAAGCACTGTTTCACAATTTTAAAATACTATCATGTTATCCAGTTACAATATGTTTGCAATCAGATGTGGAGCCTTTGTAAACCTCCGTCTTTTTACTCTATGAGGTTTAATTTTGGAACTATCGTCTTTTTAGATATTACTATTTATATTAAAAATTACCTGTTGTATCCTCCATTTTATTGTTTTATTATTCTTTGTAATTACTAAATATTCAGGAAATGTGTTCAAAATAATAAAGTAGTTAATCGAAATTCAGCAATTTTACTTAATACAGATGCACAACTAAATACTGATTGAAATCGTCCACAAACTAACTGAATAACAAACAATATGTTATAACAGTACCGAAAATTGATTTGAGTACGTTTGTCTGGACTACCTATACGTTTACGTACGTGATAATATTATTATCAATTGGTGTAACTTGAAAATGAATAATGCATCCTGTTGGATAACATTTTGATGTATTTGTATAAATAATAGATAAGAACGCTTAGTTATCTGCCTTTTATCCGGGGCAGGGCAGGATAGGCAAAAAACAATTTATGATTCATAATGTGAGCGAGTATTAATATTAATGTTATTGCTATTATTATTATTATTTATGCTATTAATGTTAGAATAAGTAATAAATTGTGTACTGCGACTTGCGACAATACTTTCATGGGTTCTCAAACAGATCTGTAGAATGTTACATCATAAAAACATAAAAACATATACATTTTAAATAAGTAAATACATTTAAGGTAATATTACACTACAAACGCATTATATCACATAAAAATAGTTAATTCAGCAAAAGCTTTTATTGGCTGACTTAATATTATGTGTATACTCTCAGTACAATGTTAGTTACCTCTATTTATATATATCGCAATTAATAAAAGTCAGTAATCAATATTTTTAGCAGGACAAGGATAATTTTTTCTAAATTTTGGCATATGTTTTCCAATGAGATAATTTACAAGGGAAGCAGCTGCCCAGTTGAATAACCGTTTTACTATCGGAAATCGTGAAACAAGACGAGTCTCCATGCAAAGGGAGAAAAGGCATATTTTATCCCACCAACTCATCATCGAGTACAAATATTCTCCCTGGTATTCTGGAACAAGTCCTTTAAGCATAATATAACAAATTGGTTTATATCTCAACATAAAAGATGCTCCTTCTGCTGCCTTCATGCTCGTATTTTGGGCAACCATTAGCGTTACATCTATATTTTTTAAACTTGCTACGAAAATATTTGTGAGAATCTTTTTTGACAACTCTGGAGAATGGTGAAGTGCCAAATTGAATTTGTCTTCGATTCCAAGAAGTCTTCCAATTACTGCCCATGTGTGACGATAACCGTTGAAATATTCCATGTCGCTGTCGCCAATACCGATAACACTTGCCAAAAATTGGGAGGAGGCGAAGAAACCAAAAAGTATTATTGTGTTGTCAAGTTGACTGAACTCAAGTTTGGATTTCCAAGTAAGCAAATGCAGAGGGGCTTCCCTCGTATCCACAAACTCCAAATCTTTTTGGGTGGCTGTAACCAACAGGGCGGTTTCCTCTTTAATTTCCATGTCATCCATCGAGGGGATTTCTTTACCTCTGTTTTTCCAATCTGCTACAATTTTATGCATTATTCGAGTTACTTCGATATTTTTGTATGCATTTGAATCCTGTGACAGAATATCGTCTTCAAACCAGGTCATCACGCGGTTAACTGTAGACAGCAGTTTTAAAAACCCGGAGTAGCTGGCTTTATGGAACTTTCCAGATCTCAGAAATGAAACACAAATTGGTTTAATCCCAAGTCCAGCCATGGCAATCATGATCAAGCCTATGTAAATGGAAAAGTAATTATGTTTCACAAAAAGTCTCCCGTCTTCCAATAAGTGTGGCTCAATCCACGGAATATCTTTTGGTAAAATTGGCACATTGCAATCTCCTGGCAAATATGGAGCTTCTTTGATTATTCTTTCGTAAATTTCGCTACACTCTCCATTTGTTAATACATTTTTACTCGATTGACAATTTTTGGTGGCATTGTCCAACTTTTCACATTCATTGGTGAAAGATTTTTCGAACACTTTTTCTGAAGGCCTTGGACTCATGTTGACGGCTTTGAAATTAATGTCATTAAACAAAATTCTAATCTTAAGATTTTGGAATCACTTTTTTAAAACTATTCTCAGAAACTTAAGGAAACAATTTCTAGTATTAAAGATATTAACCATAACAATTACATATTACAGATATATTCTAATTATTTCCAACGCTAAATGTAAAATAACAATACTAGTACTAATGCAGTAGTATTTATACAAAAAATCCATTGTTGACCTATTAGATATGCTATTCCCATTGCTACTGAAAAGTGAGAACAATGTGTAAATTATTCTCATGTGGAAAACAGTAAAATGTCACATCCCAGTAGAAAGATTACTCACTCATTCCCTTGTTGATTACACACATTAGATAATTAGGGTAATAAAACAGACTAGCTAGTAGGGAATGTAACTCTGTCATTCCAAGTGACATTTAACCAACTAAATATTGAGGCTGAGACGCGAGAAGCCCTGAGGAGCTAAAATTATAGCAATAAACATTTTGTTAGGATAAACTCAAAGCAAATTTTTAACTATTTATTTAACTATGGAGAAGGGCACTGTGATATAAGAATACATAATATCTTACAAGTGACATTCAGAATAAACATTTACTCTGGCGTTTAGCAACTTTACACAATGTACTCGATATTAACTATCAATTTATCACAAATTAGATAATTTGTTTGATATTTTTGAAGACACTGGCAAACATAATCAATTATATTGAACGAAAGTCAAAAGTTCTCAAGGAAATATCGTTTACTCATGAATTTTGTAGGCTGTAGGTGCAGTTTACCATCCAAATTTCCAATATGCTTAAAGTAAACCTGGGATTCAAACATTAAACTTGATAATTACATAAATATGCCGAAATAAAAAATGATTACCCCGCTTTTTCAAAGTTAATTTCGCTTTTAAATAATGTACACTTTTTTAATCATTCCAATTTAATTTTTCTGAGTAGTTAGCCCTTTCTTGTTAATTTAATGGTGTTATTCGTTTGATAATAGTAAAATGAGTTAATGAACTAAACAAAATTATGTAGATACTCAGGTGGTAACTTTCTGTTTACTAGGATACCTAATATCTTGATTTCACTGGGGAACAGATATATTTCGCTGGGGATAAAATGTCTCTTATACGGTGATTTGATTATTGAAACACTACTGCATGTAAAAATACATCCATGGAATAATTAACTATCCAAGTAAGATACTATTGGAGGTGCGTCGAGTGAAGATACATTATGAACTTATTTAATTGTAGATGTAGTTGAGCTTTGTGGTGATACAAGTCGACACCGCTCTGTACTCTGTGGCGAATTTCCTATCTCTATTCCCATTGTATTTTATTGGGTTAAGGATATCTTTTTCAATGGCTGATCAAGTATTCTAGCTAGATCAGCAGCACCAAAAGACATAAATCAGTATATAACTATAACTAGCTTTAGTTACGTTTATGTACCAAAAATCATTAGTCTTTATACTTATACTTAATATGCATTTTTTAAATTGATGTGCTAATTCGATGAGGTTAACGTAATTACTTTCCGTTCGTTCTTCCTAAATCTGTCTCCATTATTCGTGCATAAGAATTAATAATTAACTTTATGCTAGTTTCGTAGTGCAGTTTTTAACTGATTGGCATCATGTACCTACTGGCCTCCTATTATCAATGTTTGTTTTTGTTGTGTTGTTTTTTAATGTTCAGTAAAACGTTGGAAGTTCACTACGGATAATCTACTTATTATACACCAATATACAAAGGTTATGAAAATATTCTCATAATGCGTTTGATGCTGGTCGTAAAAGTGCATTCCCATCGGCTGCCTGGCGGACATCAGATAATATTATAATGCATTTGATGTATAATCGTATAGCAAACAGCTATCTTCCCAAGAAGCTAATTCACAGGAATCTAAGGTCATAATCTATCTTTCATTCCTCCATACATCAACATGGTTTTGTACAATACCTTATAATCAGATTAATATGCAACACTAATTCACGCATTACTAGTAAAGATAGCAGCATTGGATTCCGAAATTGAAAATGTGACGAAATAGAATTCGCATATTCTAAATTTTGGTGAACGCTGAAACGTCGAATGATTACAACGTGTGATATTGCGGTATGATCCCAGGCATTCATCATTACAATGGAATCTGCTCGGAGAAAGCTGCCGTAGTACTCGTAGGAAGAGACTTTGTAACATTGTAACTACAATTAATATTTCTAATATGACGTTCGTGTTCTAGTGACTACCATTTATATTTAGGCTGAATTAAGTTGTGTGCTGTAAAAGCTACGCCATGAAAAATCAAAACAATTTGAAAGAGCCGTAAAATATTAGGAAATCTGTGAAAATTTAACTTATTTTTGTGTTGCTTGAAGAACGCAAAAATACACAAATAAAATGAATACATTAATAATCATTTTTAACAGGAAAACTGTGGAGACCTTAATTAAAGTAAGGCTCAAAATTAGAAAGAGTTTGAAAATAGCTGCTGTATGCTCACCAAATAAATATTTACAAATTTCTAGCATTTTATTTCGTATTAGGAATGACATAATTATATTCTAATACCAAACACATTACGTCAGCGCTAGTTGGTCATCGGTGTCAACAACATTTTGTTAATAAGAAACATTTAATAATTTTGTGATTACGACGATACAGGAGGACATCCGTTTGCACCGGTTTATTATTTTTAGAAAAATATTCCATTCTTGATTTTCAGAGTGCATTATGTAGCCAAGCCGATATTTTACGTAATTTAATATCAAATAACATTGTCCCGTTACTGTTATAAGACTCTGAATATAGTACGAGTTATCATAATAAAGGTTATGCTTTTTGAAATGCTTGAACCATAATGTTTCCACTGGGAATCGTTGAAAAAACTGATATCGGATTTCATCAACACATTGCGGATTGTCTGCATTCAGAAATCCATTGTTTGGGACTAGCATTTGAGAATTCTGAAAAGAATTAGTGATTCGTGGCTAGCTTTTCGATATCTTTCTGTGTGTTTTTATTAGAAGTACTATGTATATTAACCATTAAATGATCGAAAACTGACAAGAAATGCTTTTAGGGAATTCTACTTGATTACAGAAACATTTGACATAACATATTCTGCTCTCATATTCCATATCTCTCTGGGTTAACTCATATTTTGTCAAAAGATGGAGCCCATGGACCACACTCCTATTCAATACAGTTTTTATCCACGCCTACCTTTTAATAGCAACATATATGGTAAGTGGGGTATCATTGGAAAGCTATTGTAATCAGGATTATAACTATGGATCTCACAACTGTATACCAAACCTGGGAGTCTATTACTACAAGCTATATACGTAATTTAAGCTATTAATTGCTATCAACGATACTTTAGTGACACTATTTACTATTTAGTCCAACCATTTCGTTACATCCGTTTTGCAATGGTTTATTTCACACTCCTACGCAAGTATTTGGTTCTTATATTTTATTTATAATGTTTCTAGCTGGTAATTCAATGTGAATATATGTTGCCATGTTGCACCTAGGAGCTAAAGCAGAAAGTCCTACATTTGCTTAAAGAAAGGGTATATTAGTTTTTATTTGACATAATATTATTTTATAATACAAAAATACATAATATTTGCCCATAATTTTAAAGGCGTCCCAAGGTCAAACTCTCCCGGACAATAATGTATGATTATTTCATTAATGGGTAATTATGATTTCTCATTTGACTATCTATCACATATTTAGTGGAGGCATTCAAGAGTTTTAAATTATAAAGTACAACCGAAATAGGGGGTTTCCCTGCTGGCCTGAACTCCCTTGAGAACAAGCTATGATTGAATAACGGTACTTTTATTAAATTGGGGATCAGTATTTTACATTTTAATTATTATATGGGGTTTAATTTTTTCTGATGAGAGACTTATTCATAGTTATCAAAGAAACTGCAGTCAATGCACATGTAGTCATATAAATCTTAAAATGATTTCCGTATATTTATCTAAATGTTATCGTGACTGTGTTATTGAATAAAAGATTACTTTATGAAACTTCAAATATAACATAATTTAATTCAAAGTATATACATTAAAGTAGGTACCCATATGTACACGATATCGGAACTAATCCAACAAGAATAAAATATATGTAATAAAAAATATTAAAAAGTAACACATGTCTAATACTTAATTTACTAAAAAATAAAATTAATTATTTGGTGAAAACAAATGATTAGGCAAAATGCAAAAATATATTACATATGCGCACATATACTACATAAAACATTCTTAAATGCATATAATTTTACAAATAAAATGTCCTAATTAAAATTATTTCGTCACTTTATTTATTTAATTCTGCAAAACTAAATATAGTCCAAAGTTAAAGTAAGTGGCTCGAAATACAGGCGTAGAATAATTCCCGAACTATGACTAATATAACCATCATTTTTGTAGCTTAAGACGCATTAAGTATAGGTATTCAAATTATATAGATCATCATATTTTATTCCTTACTTCCTTTTAGTTTTGAATTATTAAGCAACAAAAATCTTCCTCATTAAATAACCAATGCAGAAAAATGCTTGTTTAAATGAAATGAAATATCATTAAATATTGGCATCAGAAAATTTAGTTATCCAATTCATTACTATGATAAAATTAATAAAATGCTAGTTATCCTTGTGTAGTTAATAATGAGTTCTGTTAGATAAACCTAAAATTAGGATATATATTTAATTCTGTAATTCTAATTACGCAAGGAAATTAAAATTCTTTCCTGCTTTATATTTACTATTTACCCTATATCGCCAATAATAATTGCGTGGCATCTTCGAAATGAAAATATGAGATAACTAAAAAGGCTTAGTAATTATATATATTGGTAAATAATGCTGAGGTACATGTGAATGTATTATTTAGGTATTTATTCACTAATACGCATGAATATGTGTACAATCTTAAATATTGTAGGTAGTCATAGTATAGTAAGTATAACAAGCCTAAATATTTGTTATCGAATGTGCTGCAGGCTACAGTCAGCCAAATATACAGAATTGAGGATTTTAAACACACTTGTTTGCAACGTATATTGTATTCTGTATTTATTTTATGGAAATTTCCATAGATATAAATATGTAATTTACTTTTACCGTTTTTCCACGAGCGAAAATAGAATTTACATGAGTTAATGCTAATTGCCCATAAAACAGGAATAACTTAACAAAAACTCCATGTATACCGACACAGGTACCTTTCTATGTTCTATAAATGGAATTCACATGCTCGTGTAGCACACACGTGTAGCACACACACACCTGTTTCTCAAAGCAAGATTTTTTAACAATCTTAATATCTGATTAAAACTATCGTTAACATTTTAATTGTCGACCTATAGTGCATGTATTGCAGGTTTATTATAGGAAATTCTCTAATTCCCAGTGGAGTTGAATAATATCACACAGAAGTATAATTAGTCCTAATTATCTGTGATTTAGTAAAAAGTTATGCACGCACCAGTTAGCTTTCAATGTTTTTAGTTCATTCTTCCACTAGGTGTGTTGATTTTAGCAATCAAGAATAAACAACAGTAGCAACACTTTTGATCATCTTAAAATCCTATTTTAAACTTTAAAATAATTTAACTATTATTTTCAATATATCTCTAGGTATATTTGAATGGGGAATTAAATATTACGCTCAATAGCTAATTATAATGATGGCCATTATATCCGTAGTGCGTCAATTTTTTGTCCTACTCCAAGTAGTTTTGAGCTTTGTTAAGATTTCATTTGGAGCTAAGATCTTAATTTTGCATCCGTTGTATGCGCCGTCACATGTATTGACACTCCACTCGGTTGCACTATCATTGGCAGATCGGGGCCACCAAGTTGACATTCTCAAATGGAAAGATCATCACGATTATCATTTGAAAACTCATGAAAATATTACAAGCACAATATTATCACTGGACAACAGTGAAGGGAAGTTACAAAGATTCACAGTAGAACCACATGCAGCTTTTCAGGTGAGTGATTTAATTTGAGTATATGTTGCAGGCATTAAGCAAAATCCGACATTAACGTTAATGCCTAGGCAATAAGCTAAATTTTCGTCAAATTGAAGTTTTTGTCCATAAATGAGTGTTGATCATGAAATCTCTTAATATTGAATTTATCAGTCTGATAGAGCAATTAACGGAGATTCCAAAAAGTGTTATCTCAACAATTTGTGATTATAAATGTCCATTTTAGAGACATTTAAATTTTCGAATATAAGTGCCTATAGAATGGGTATTTATAATCACACATTGCTGAGGTAACGCTTTTCGGAATCCCCGATAATTGCTCTATCAGGCTGATAAATTCAATATTAAGAAATTTTATGATCAACACTCATTTATGGACAAAAACTGCAATTTGACGAAAATTTTGCTTATTGCCTAGGCATTAACGTTAATGCCGGATTTTGCTTAATGCCTGCAACATATATAAAAATGCATTTATATACGAAATTTTTTTTAACTTATCCTCCAATTGATGTGACACATAGCTAGGTAAATAATTGACATATGTAAATATTTGTTTTTTATAGTTTCCATACGATTTGCTCCTCGAGCTTGGAATATCAATAAAGCCTAATCTTAGGACCTTATACGATTTATCTGGAACATTTTCTCTTTTCCAAACACAGTGTGAATCCCTCCTGTCAAATAGACAATTGTTCAATATACTACATAAACGAAACTATGATGTAGCTATAATTGACCTCATTATGAACGAATGTGGCCTCGCATTAACCCACCAACTAAAAATTCCAATAATTGGATACTGGGCATTACCCTTTACTTCATGGGGCACAGAATACACAACGGCGTTTCTTCCTGCATCGCATACGCCAGCATATTTTTCAAAACTTGGACATAAAATGTCCTTTTTTGAGAGGACTGTCAATCTCGTTTGGAAAATTGGGAGTCATCTTGCAATGTCATTTCATTTTCGCAAAATTCAACGTTCAGTGCAAATATATTACCCAGAAACGCCACATCCTTCTGACTTACTGAAGAATCTCAACGGAATGATCATCAATTCAGAACCTACTTTAGATCATCCAAGACTCCTCCCACCTACATTCATCAACGCTGGGGGAATGCATATTAGAAACCCAAAACCTTTACCAAAGGTTCATTAATTTTCAAACTAAAATTGTCTTTTTTGCAATTTTTGTTACTGGTGCATTATGGATTCATATTTCATTACAGCTATATTTGTGGAAGGTTTGGTATATATATATGTTTTAATTTTAACAGGAAATAGATGAATGGATGGAAAGCTCTGGAAATGACGGGGTTGTGTTATTCACAACTGGGTTTATTCTTGACCTTAAACTCCTTCCCCAAAAATTGCTCTCAAGTTTTATGGAGGCTTTTAGCCGATTTCCACAAAAGTTTTTAGTTAAATTGGATTCTTTTAACGTCAGCATTCCTTCCAATGTTAAAGTATTCAAATGGATTCCTCAACAAGATATTTTGGGTAAGCAAAATAATGTTCTTCAATGTTGATGGAATTGTTGCTTATATAGTGGGATTTATAATTTAAGGTGCAATTCCGCAGCAGCATTTACAAAATTAATAAACTGGTATAGTAACCACTATAAATGACCAGCGAAGGCATTTTTAGTAGAATCTCACATCGCCCCACATA
>JAQFYC010007610.1:0-10231 GCA_034694165.1 Tomocerus mixtus
TATAGCATTACGTAGTATAAATGGCTAGAGGGAAGTTATGGCGAAGATGAAGTGAAAAGGGATCAACTATTGAAAATCGGAAAAATAGTATAAATAGCCCAAAGGAAGTGATGATGAAGTTATCATTAAACACGAAAAGGAAATTATCAAGAAAGGATAGTATAAACTAAGCGTACAACAGCGTAAACTTCATTTGCATGTTCTTAAGCTTCCCTGATGATTACTGAAGATTATAGACTTTACGCGAAAATAATTAGACGTAGGTTTGAGGTACCTTGGCACATAATACTTAGGTAAAGATGCTTTGTAAAGAAAGTTTTGAACAAGGAAGCAAACTTTAATTGAAGAAGTTGATAAGTTCGCCGAAGAACAAAAGTACAGGAGACTCGGCTGTACTACTGTACAAGTTCTCATTTCTCATAGTGAAATCTGTCTGTATTTTGGAGTCTGACTGTACTGTAATATGAACTGGATGCTCTAAAAATCTAATGTACATCGTTACGGAGCTATCAAAGAGATTCAGAAATAGAAATAGGGAATCATTAGTTTTCCAATAGTTTATTCATACCACAAGCTATGGGGAAAGTTGACTCGAAGGAAATAATTCTCTGTTCGTTGCAAAAACATTGTGATAAAAATTTACAGGTAAGAGGTATACCTATAATAAATTCGTCAGAATGCAAATACATATTACATTAAGGTATGTAGTATTGTATTGCATACGGTTGTAGAAGTATAGTTAGTGTTTATACAATAACGAGCCAAAGTATAGCGATAGCGATTAGTCAACTGTAACCTGATTCTTACTGTAGATAATACGCAATAACTGCTCCCATTGGGAATGTTCTCATTTAGTAAAAGAATCCCAAAAATGCTTTGTTTTTTGCATTTTGAAAGTGAAAGTGAAAGCCATAGTAATTTACGTTGCTTGTGTAGCTTGGCAGAGTTGGTAGAGCAATAAAACAACTACAATCAGTTTCTCCCTATTCAGTTGTCTAAAATAGAAAATACAAAGTTAGAATGAATGTTGGGAAATAATTATGTGAGCATAAAGAAAAGGTATGCAAATTGTGTCTCAGAACTTTCGGATCTCTTTCATCAGACATACCGACATATTATACCATATCGAGGGTGATAGTGTTATGCCACTTGAGCACTAATTCGCTAAAGGGTTATGCCACTTGCCCATTAATAC
Organism: Tomocerus mixtus; assembly: GCA_034694165.1. NCBI lineage: Eukaryota > Metazoa > Arthropoda > Collembola > Entomobryomorpha > Tomoceridae > Tomocerus > Tomocerus mixtus. The sequence goes on from JAQFYC010007610.1 coordinate 1,196, forward strand.
GCTATAAGGTGTTATGCCACATTTTTGAGCAAATTTTAATTTTAACACCAAAAATAATTAAAAAAGTCGCTGATTTTTTTGGTGATAAAATTTTGCTCAAAAATGTGGCAACGTATTAATGCGCAAGTGGCATAATACTTCGCCCTCGATATAATATTGTGTTAAAAATAGCAAAGATTTTCCTAATGGTTTATTATGTACCGTCAGGTATATTATGGGAAGGGAGTAGTGCCGAGTGAGAGAAAAGAGTAAAGCGAAGCTTTAACACAGATAGGTACGGCTAAGCTCCTCCCTCGTACCTCGTAGTTCGTTTGTTTGTCAGGACGGACGGACGTGTTCACTCTAACTTTCGAACGCGTCAACTTTTTTCAATTCTGTTTTCAGAATTCGAAAGAGGAGGTTCATAATTCCTTGGTTATGTAAAATTGGACACTGCCGGTACATAGGCACACCCGATTTGGTTCGGTTTATTTAATCATAAACATGGACAGAAATGCATTACAGCGGCTAACATACTTGAGTAATATGATTTCAGAATTTAGGAGAAAAATGTGCCCCGAAGCAGACGGAAATTAGATAGACTGATACCCTCTTGCTAATGGTACTGCAGATTACATTTGGTCTTCCAAGTTACGTACATTTTGATTAAACTGATTCGAATTTGAAGCGTAGTTTATCTTTAGACAAACAAAAACGTGCGTTATATATAATGTAAGTAAATGTATAACGTAATAAAATTCTACAGGATACAAAAATCAAATAAGCCTTCGTAAGAACACAAATAAATTCTTTAATCAGTTTAAGCGTACACAGTAAACCGTATTTGTTAGTTTGGTGTTGATTTCTACTGGGAACCTTTCTTTAATAACTTAACTTGCCAATTCACATTGTGTCTGAGTAGGAACCTTATTCTGTCAATATGTGATTATCATCTTTACTAAAGGGCACCAGGGCACCTGAAGGCTTGTAAGAATCTTTCAAGCAATAATGTTTTTACATATAACATATATCCGTATTTACTCTTGCTCAAGGATGCCAATGTAAACTCACCTGGAATACACATAGCATTCTGCAGACTATTTTCAGCCCAACAATCCTTAGCTTAGGTAGCTTTGAATGGATTCTTAGAAAATATACCGGTTCTGCCCTCAAAAAATCTACAAAGGTAGTTAACAATATATTTATGCAGCAAACTGTAAATACAAACTGCAAACTTGTTCTAACGTCTAACATATCACACAGAATATCGCTAAGTACAAATAAATGAAGCACTTTTATGTACATGGAATTTTGCATGACGTGGGTAGTTATAAGGCTTCTGGGATCTTTGATCTTCCGATAAAAATCTTGAAGATCTCCTTAGCAATTTCTATTTATAGGAATTCCTAAATTCTTCAAATAAGTAAAAAGAAATCGAATAATGTTGTCGGGCCTTATTTTGTGAACCATGTAGTAAGGTAATTTATTTCTTCTCTGGAAATATGCATCGATTGCCGTATAGAGGGATCTAAAAGGAACGCGATCTTATTTGCAAATGAATGGTGTGATAAATAATCTTAAATGCAATGATGCACTATGAAGATGTAGAGTTGAGTGTGCTTGAATGCACAGGATTAGGCAGTTGAACTATTGCAGATAAGTCAAGGTTGGAGACAGTGAAAAGAACAGCGTCTACTGTGAAATGTTCACATGGGCGGGTCGAAGTACACACTTTTGAGAAAAGGTGGACACTTCACTGACTTCACTGTCGTTACAAGCCAGATTGATTTTTACGTGGCCGTTCTAAGATAACCTTTACATTATTATAACTGAAGTGTTAGTGTATAGGTATATGCATGAGTAGTTTTAAGTATTTCCAAGAGGATCTATGATGTACTTATCGCAGTTATACTACAGTGCATGCTGTAAAATAAAATTCACTGGGAAAGATGTCATATACCTCAATCCATGGGAATAACCAGAGCTGAGAGCACTAAGGGCTCTGGGGCAAATTCGCGTTTGCGATTTCTATTCTTTGTGGAGAGGGTTGAGATTGCGATTTCACTCCAATAATTTGAATATCCGAGATTAGATAATATGCTCTACAATTGGAAATGAATGCTCCAAAGACTTTCTTATTGGCAATATTTTAGAATAGGCACAAAAAGCCTGTTTCCTGATACATTTATGCGAATGAACTTTCTGTCCGTCTGTCTGTCGCTGTCTATCAGGCATACTAGTATTTAGGGCCCGTCTCCAACCGGTCTTCCAGCAATGTATATACTATACGCACCCACTGCACCATACAGTCCATTGACATGCTGTACTGTACAATACAGTCCGTTGGCATGCAGGAATTCGTCGTACACTTTTACACATTTTCAATTCCATTAAATTATATATTTAAAATAAATAATTATTAAATAATATTAAAACAAATACATGGAAATGAATTGGTATTACTACTTTTACCAGCGCCGATACATTTAGTACACTCCGGTTGTACTGGTTTATTCGTAAATGAATCGTACTGAACATAATACATACATAATAGACTACTTATAATAACTAATGTCAACTACAGTAGAAAATTTCAGTTTATTCAACTGAACAACATGGGGTAGGCCGAAATCCATAATTCTAAAGAGTCGTACAAATGCTAAACACAACACATGGGGCGCTTCATGATTTCGGTGTGCTTGTTGTGAACTGCATACTGATTGTTCCATTATTATTGCAGCATAAATCAATATATTTCTTTTTCATGACTTCTGACAAAATTACTTTCTCTTCTGACAAAATTGCTTTCTCTTTCCTAATCATTGATTATGAAATCAAGGAAGATCAGCAGCATTAATTCAAGACCGAGAAAAAATGTAACAGTCTCAGTGATGCTTGAACTGGGTAATTAAGGATTGTGGTCATGTCCGGGTGTTTATGATGGCAAACAATTCGATATGCCAGTTAACCTCTATATTAATATTAATTTTGCTGGCAAGAAGGCAAGAACTGGAGAAAGTCTGGGTCGTTTCTTGTTCAATGAAGGTTCCCTTATTTATGAGACCATCTGTACTCTGTTGTATGACTCGGTCTGGATGTAACACAAATCAATAACCTTTTCTCTTTGAAATGTAAAATAGTGTTGGTCAAAGTACCTTATTCCATTGTATGCTCGATCCTTTTAGCAATTCTCCGTTGGAGCACGTCAGCGTTTATGTTACTGTACTGTGATACCAAGTTAGAAGGTATTTTGCGATATATTTATTTTTCCCATGCTTTACTTGCATATGAAATTCAATGCGTGACCTTATTCAAATACTTTGGCACACCCTCGGTGCACAGTAGGAGTTTATCGGATTTACGGTTAACAACTGTAAAAGTTTTTGCAAGAAAGGTAAAAATCGGAAAGTTGTACAGAACTACTAGCCCGTATAAGCATCTGCTTATTATTTATTACACATCTTACATTTATGACTTATTTACCTATTATGACTAATATCTATTTATCTGTCGGACAATCTCAAGTGAAGAACCCATGAGGAAACCTTTTTACGATATAAAAAGTTTAACTATCATACCGAACACGTAGTAAGTCTATCGTTAGTTTAGTACTGTAAGTGTAGACAAAAGTATTTAATTTACATACTAAATGTGGCTACCTGCGTACTATTTATTGCACAATACTTCTTTTTGATATGTACCTTGTAAAATGCCTAGTAAGATTGCATTTTATTACGCAAAAGTTTGAGTAACTGCGATGAGCTTTCTGAAATAGTGACCTATGTGAACATCACAATCTTAAGGAAACAAACCTAGATATTGCATTGCTCATATCGTGAAGAGATTTCTTTAATGTGCACACTAGTTTTTTGTAAATAAATAATAAACATAATAGCGAGATGAGTAAATGGTAAATATATACATATATTCATATTCATGTATAAAACATGAAGTCTAAATGTCAGTCTAGTCTAGATTTTCATTGCAGATTGCTGCAACCCTATTTCTTGTTCACAGCATCTTGCTTATACTCACCAGCTACAATACGACGATTTTGAAGAGATAAGATTGTACTACAGGAAAAGATAATACAATGGAAGGCAAGCAAAAAAGTTAAGCTTCTTACTAGACGAAGCTGGGTTACAGAAATACTTTAGAAGGTCACATTTGCTATACACTTGCCTATAATAAAATTTTGGGTTAAAATTGTTTTATCAGACGCATACTATTGATTTGTTACTGAATTACCATTACATTATGGTAATCACAGTAGATGAACTTTATTTTGTTCCTTTCAACAATAAAAGGATGCAAATAAAATCCTTATTAGCAGTAATATATAAGCGGTTGAAACTTTTGAGGACCTAACTTTAGGGTCTGGAGCTATTAGGAACTGCGTAGGTACCTCATAAGTAAGGTACTAATTCAAAAGACTATTAATTGTATGTATATGTACTACTTGTAGTATTTTTGCCTATTGTGTCCCTTCCAACTTCCAACAATTTGTGTAACTACAAATAATTCATTATGCAGAATTACATTTTGTAGTCTATTAGTAGTGCAGTGATATTAACATATAGGTACAGATATTATACATGTATAAATAAAATGCAAATATATAAAGTATACCTATTTAGAAAGGTGAAGTGTTATATTTGGATAAATAAGGTTTAGTTATAGACAAACAGGTCGTTGAGCCACTGTTCATGGCACACAGACAGTATTGTCACCGTAGACTGAGATAAATAAAAAGTAATGTGTAGTGTGGCTGTTTTTTAGTTTGCCTTTGAGTGAAATTGGGATAAAGATAATAAAAGCAATATACGTAGTGTAAGATAAGATAAGCAATATAAGAGAAAATGAGTTATATGTTCTTATTACTTATATGAGTACCTACAATATAATATGGAATTTGTTCAGCTGTCACTCCAGTGCAAAAAGGCATTGGAAAAGGGTCTGGGGAAAGTAAAAGCCTGAATTGACATTTTACAATTTATCCATTATTGTGGTTAGTTGGCTCTATTAAAGGGATCCGGATCTGAGGTCCACATAAAGGTACAAATAAATATATGACGCGTGTACGGTGTGCAGACACTCAAATGGCACCTGATATCCTATCTAAAATGAACAAAGACTTATTGTTAATGGTGGTTGAAAAACAGGAATGCTTTGTTCTGTCAGTCTGGCAGACTATCACTTTTGACCGGTTTTATTCCGGTGAGATTTGGTACACAGTCTATATGGCTAACCAAATCAGCCACATCCCTGCCAATTTATTGCAACATATTTATGACAACTGGGACTTCAGTTAACAGCGTCAGAAATTATAGTTTACGGCAATTTGAAGTATGAGAATTCATCATTTAAACTATTGTCACCTAACAAACTAGTACTTTAGTACTTTAGTGACACTTCAACGATTTGGTTACATCCGCTTTGCAATGGTTTTTCTTATATTGTCTATTTTCTTATATGTTCTGGCAAATGTATCTTTTGGCATGTAAAATAAAACCAATTACATTAATTTAAATTCATTGAATTATGCACTCCATTAGGCCATGAATAAGGACTATTAACAAATTAAGCACTCCCACTGAGGTGCACATTCAAATGAAAACCACAACCTCTCTGACACAAACGAAGCTGTAAACTAATGTTTTAAGAGTATCCGCAGACTTCTAGTTACGAGCAAAAGCTCAATTAAATGAAAACTGAATGCCCGTGTCAATATTATTATTATTATTAATAGTATATAATGCATAGCTGCACACGTTTCACCTTCTAATGGTGCATGTATATGAATTCCTCAAATTAGCATTTTGTTCTAGTGCAATTGTAGACTCTAAGCTTCCATTACGAACAAAATCTCATTCGACCTTCGCCTTCACGGTCTCAATTGCTTGTAATATACTCATGTGTACCTAAATGTTTAACTTTGGGACCTTCAAAGTTAGGAGGCAAACCAAACTGATTGCCAATTCTAAGAAATGTGACTTTAGTTAGCTATAAGGTATCTTGGGCTTTCCCTTTTTGATAATTTGCAAAGATTAGAATACCGCAGTTTACATAATATACTCCTTTCCGTGTTTCGGAATACATAATACATATAGTGTAGTATATACATGCACATATTATAAATTGGTGTCTTGATCATGTATATTTTTTACATTACAGATTCCCAAGGGGAGAGTTACGCTGACAGACTACTGAGACAAGAAGATGAAATTTCAGCCCCTGAAAACTGTTTTCTTCCTTTGGTTTAGCATGGTTATCTTAGGTTTTGCCACTAATGGAACTGGAACGGATAATATTAACTCAGAATTCAAATCAGGGTCTCCCTTTACCGAATTTAATGCTGAATGGAAATGGAGACGTTCGGGGATGCTGTACACGAGCATGACATTTGGTGAAGTTGTTATCCTCGCTCGTGAAGAAGCAAAATGCCTTCGGGATTTCGTATGCTTGATTTTTCAGACTTATTTTCCTTTAGTACTTTTTGCACACTAATTTTAGATATACTAAAATGGCCAATATTTGTTTGCCATTGACGATCATGGGAACGATGTTATCTGATACTAATAATTGATGATGAGACAGTTAACTCGATACGCCCTATAGTAATAGCCCTTTATTTACTACTTGTATTTACTCTAGCATTGTAATTCATGGATATTGGGCATTATTATGATTTGTATGTTTACCAAAGCTATCCCTATGATGTCACTATACTATTTATTTGTTTTTTAATACAAAAGAAATGATTTAGGTAGCAGTAGTAGAGAATTGCATTTTAAAAGCAAAAGAAAAGTCAGCCTACAACAGATAATTGCTATGATTTATGTAATTGATTGTCTATTTTTCAGGGTCAAAAGAAACTCAACGTGGAGGATGGAAATTATTCACCATTTGTGTGCAATCCTAAATCGACCAATTTTACACTTTGCGAACAGGTATTGCATTAAATATACCAACATCTTATAATCAATAAGAAATAATATTCAACACAATAAAGGAATATAACCATATGGTTTGAGTAGAGTAATTGCGTAGTTTCAGTTTAAGACAGGGTCCTAAATTATTGTAATTGTGGTAGGGGATACTGGAAAACTTGCAAAACACTGAACAACTTAATCCTCATTCATTTATGAAATTATCCAGCCATAATACCACTTTAGCTTAAATAAATAAAAGATAATGCTATGTATTAGTTTCCATGCTGCATGCATTTGTATTTGACATTGAGGCTTTGGTAAATAGAAATAATTTCATGTCCCTTCATTTTGAGAATGGGATTGAGCTATTTATACTTCTGAAACATAGAACTAGACTAATAAGCCCTTCTTATATACTCTATATCCTTCTAATGATGAAAAATGATGTATGTGGTCATTATTTTCGAAATTATTTATTAAAGGAACTGTATTTTTAATTTTTCAGTGTAAAGAACTGACCAAAAGCAAGAATACGCGGATGGACTGTATTCACTATTGTGTAAGTTATGTAGTTTCATTAATTGTAATGATTTTATTGAAGATTCTCATTTTAACAAGGTAGACTTGGTATTTAACAAAATTGTTAAATTTTGAAAGGGAAATGCGCTTATTTTTACTTTTTGTAAAATGTTGGAAAGGCCATTTACTAATATTTTGGTGCTATATTTGCAGGGGAACAATGATACATTATGCCAGAATATGTGTGCCTCAATAAGCCAAGCTGTAGAATCAGATTCTTTGGAAATAGATGAGAAAACAGAGTTTAGAGAGAATTCAACGAAGAAACACGTTGCCCACTCGTCACAATCACTACCAAACGGGCTTATTAAAGGGAAAAATGAATGTGAGCTACCGTTAGCTTTAAGTTACGAGGATAAAGGGCGTAGGAACAGCTTCAATAATTTGATTAAATCCCCACAAGTGTTCTGCGAAGGAGTCACTTACCAAGGAGATGACTTAAGTAAGAATGAATCCGCCAGGAAAATAGCTTTTAGTAGCAGTAGCTCAAATGCTGAAAAAGTTTCCAATGGAATTGGAAATCTTGGCCAAAACCATTTTGTATTGCTCAAGTGGAGCGTGAGAACCCTTGATTCTGTGAAGCTTAACGGAGGATTTTCTTCGTCTGCCAATATACTCACACGGCACAATATATCCCTAGAAAAACAGGCAATCAATCTCCCTGAACGAGAACCAGATAGTCAATATCAAGATAGCAATAAAAATTTTGAAAACTCAGATACCCCACTTGTTTTCGTGATTGAAGGACTTTCTAAGAAGCAATCCAAGTGGATCACAATTGCTAAGGTAAGACTCTTTCAATAAGCATTACAAATTACAATCATAGGTTGCTGCGTAAACTTTCACAAAAATCTCATCATTTAATACTGATTTAGTTAAGTGTATAGTGTATAATATACGAAGTTCACGTTTCTTAGTATCATATACACATAGTAGAAAGGGCAAATGTTTTGTAACGAGTCAATTGAGAGTGAATGAAATAGGCTAAGCTCTTATGTATTGTGTTAAAGAAGCCTCTTAGCCACAATTTGAGCTTCTTACTTAGTCTGGTATTACGATTGGCCAAGAACTTAGCTATATTGTATATTGGGTTTCTAGTTTCTAAGTAGCTCTTAAGTTTGAAATCTGAGAAGCTTATAGTTAACAATACCGGCCGTAGGGTAAACTTACTAGTACAAATAAATATTTAAGTGAATATTTAAGATACATTGAAAAAGTTGATTTTATTATTTGTTATTATCTGAGAGATGAACTACAAATATACGCTATGTATAGGTATATCAGTGAAATTGAACTTTCACATGGGAATTCTCAAGATGTAGACAGATGCTTATTTGTCGTCGAAAGCTAATAAATATTTATATAAGTACGTTGGACTACTATTGACTATATGGCATTCAAATTCAAGCAGCAACTGCAACTGTAGTACTTACTACATCTACGTGAATAAAAAAAATCCCTAGTTCAAGATTTATTACCAGCGAAGCTGGATATGCTTTCGTACAGTCAGTCCGTCCGTCCGTCTGTCCGTCCGTCTGTCCGTCCG
>JAQFYC010007611.1:0-10230 GCA_034694165.1 Tomocerus mixtus
TACACTACAGAATCAGAATCTGTAGTGCACATAGATTTCGATTGATTATTTCCCTCGAGGAGTTAATACTAATAATATGCTAGTTATCTACTTAAGTAGCCAAGGCAAGGGTCTTACATGCATCGCGATTCGCGAATTTAATGTTTGGCAATAGTACAGAAATGTCCTGTTTCTGGTAGTGTTTCTTGTAATAATATGGTATTAACTCGGGAAACCTAATGTCAACATAAGTTTTTTGTTCCATACAGTATTGGCGTATCGATTCACTTAAAATGTTGTAAAACACTTTGTGGTTAGGTAAAGTTAAGATTAGGATTTTGCAATGCTTTGAAATATTTCTACCTTTAATGCATTTCCAACACTTTAGGTTAGAAATACCCCTCCTCCTAATTAAATAAGTGTATTTTATTGTACTTTTAAGTAACAACAAGTGTGTGTATTAGGTAGTGTTAGTTTTAGTTTGTTGAAACCAGAGTTTGTTTAGGTGTGAGGAGACGTGGTTGAATAAAATACACCTTATTTATAACCTCTATTAAATTGTATGTTTGCATAGTACTGCTAATATAAAGTGTATCGTTTAGCTTCTGTGAGTATGTAGAGTGTGTATAACATTTTAGAGACGATGAGAACAGTTGCTCACGTCAGAAAAACTCAATCATTATTTCAGATATGAAGCAGAAACAACATTTGTTATATTTATAGGAAGTTAGAGTTGTAGTCTTGTAGTAATAGGAAAAGAACATTTCCGCACCATTGCTTCTGCCTTCCTCTTACCTTTACTATATTATTATATTTAGGTGTATTAAGTATTAACTCCTCACTACTCGTGCACTAGTGACGTACCTATTTTACCAGTAGTCTGTAGGTTCATTATTTGTGTTCCTTTGCAATACTCATTTCGAATTTGCACTTTTCTTAGCTTTTTGTTGACTGATGTATGTCTAATAATATAAATTATTAGTACCCATGATCTTTATGATGTGGATGTGTGTATGTATAACTAACTGTAAAGGTAGTAAAGTAATAAACTCTTCATATTATCTCCATTACTTATATGGACCTTTTCCTTATATTGGATTTCGTATAGTTGTAAACACCTTTATGCATATTATATCGTTTTTTGCTGAGTAAACGTAGATACCTTTCTTCGATGACTTGTTCCCTATTATTTGTCCTACTATTGCAAATTGTTGTGGAATAAGACTCTTAATACTGTACATTATTACATTACTGATTTGGTGTTCCTATAAATACCATCTTCATCCTTCTGTAAATAATGTCACCGTGTTTTTCTGTGTATAAGTATAGGTATATTATACATAATTTCATTTTACTTAATAGGTGGTATGATAACAGGAATTATGAATATAAGATTGGAATAATATTCTGAGAAGGTAAAATAGAAGTCACATCAAAACCAAGCCAGAAGCCACTATATATGTGTACTTACACAGTTGCTATTGTGTACTATTGGCGAATTAGCGATTTGTAATGGATTTCTAGTTAGGATACCGAGTGTTTGCTGAGTTTATGTTGAAAGATGAACGCAAGAATGAATTTTGGTTGTAAGCTAGCAAAGTAAAATAAAAACATTATATCATAGATACCACACGCCCTATGTGTGTGCACATATACTTACACGAATCCCGTTATTGTTAAATTACAAATGTATTTCTCACGTCAATCTTATTCATGGCCAGTTTCAGTCAGGTGCTATAAAGTATGCAATGTAGGTAAACGAATGTATGCAATTCAATGCAATGCAACAAAAGAATATAAAAGTAAGACAAGTTGTAGATTAGTTAATAGTGCGGTAGTGGGTTTTTGTATTATTATTATTGTACCTACATAATTATTTACTTCTTTACTTACTTTGTAGACACTAAACATGTGTAAGTGTATTGTGAAGTGTAGATGCATAGCGTCATGCTTACATTACTACATATGTTAGCTGTCTACACTACAATGTACACGAGGATTAACTCAAACTTCTAACATTTTAAGTTTTAAATGAGGTATCTTACAAGCGGAGGGTAGTCATACTAGCTAAACATTGCATTTTTGAAGTGATATACATATAAAATTGCAATTTTAATTGTATAGTCGTTATTTGCGATAATTTGGCATTTGGTAAGGTAGATAGACGAGACAGGATATCTCGACAAATAAGTGTAGTGCCTAGCTGCGTACTGCAAGTTTGAAATAATAGTGCAACAATGCGAAATGCAATAACATTCATTGGTGTATGTATAAGTACAGTAAGAAATAGCGTAAGATGCTCATTTATTTAATAATGTGTATGTAGGAACAAAGCAGAGTATCTGTAATACATACTTACATGAGTCAAGCCAAGTAATGTGGCGAATTATTATCAAAAGCAGACACTTCTACATAAACACAGTTAGTACAACTGCAATTTTTAGATAAGACTCGAGCATTTTTACTATTTGTAGGCAGTTGTTTGACTTTGGTTTTAGAGACAGGACAACAGCTTAGCTCAAGTGTAGTAGTCGTAGGTATGAAAACAGTTTCTCTACTGCGAAGGTAAAGAGATTGTTAAGTTAAGGCAGGGGATTATTGCAATTGCCACTGCAAGATCTGATGTGACTGTTAGCTCTGTAGCTGTGATAGTAAGCAAACAGTGCATGAAAAAGATAAAAAGAGACAATAAAACATTCGATGTGCTTTTATACAGGAAAGAATTATTATCAACTCTGATATACTTTTACAAAGTTGCTACAAATATTCCTATGGTCTGAGATTTGTCTCTTCTGTGTCGTTGTCGTATATGTTCGTTTCGTGCATGTCATTTTAAGTGTGTTGTGTTATATCTACTTTGTTGCAATTGTAATGACTGCAGTTCTTCTGTTCTGTGTTGTCGTTGTGTAGGATTTCATTTCATTTGGTCTTACAGTAGGATTTAGGATGCGAGAAGAGTAAATCTTTTGCTCTCTAAATTGTTATTGCTTAGTTAGTTAGCTAACAGTTTTCCAAGTAGGTGAATTGTCCTTATCTCCGAAATTTAGTTTTATTGTTCGATTTTTTGGGTTAAATTGTTAAAGGTTGTGTTACGAATTGAAAGTTTCTATTTGTTTGTGACATACATTTACATTACATTGAGATTTATGTTTTGTGTGTAGTCTAGTGCTTTGATTTTATTTGATTGTGAGTGCAATTTGAGTTTCAAGTAGTGTTTTAATTTGCGAATTTGTAAACCGATTTATGGCAGTTAAAATGGTGAGTACAGGTGGTGGAATTGGAGCTGGAGGAAAAATTCCCCGTGCTTCTAGACAAACAAATTTGGTTGCTCCTCCCGTTGTGAAGCCGATGGAGCCGCCGTCTAATAACCACGAAATGGATGACCAGACGATGGACATTGGCCATCATGTTAATGGAACTGGTGGAGGTACGGTTACTCGTGATCCAAGTCAGTTAGGTGCTCCTGCATGTAAGAGATTTTCAACAGTTTTGTTTATTAAATGGGGAAATCCTTGCCAGATTTTTTCAGTTTGATTTTCGAACGGTATATTTTCTATATACTGTACTTTTATTTTATGTAATTATTACTTTATTCTTTGTGTAAGTGTAGTGTAGTGTATGTAGTTAGGTAATTATCTTTTTGCTACTATAGCAGGAAAAATTAGAGAGTTACATAATACTAAAGTACTTTTCATTGTTTTGCTAATAGCCCGTCGTAGAAGTAATGTCGTTAAAGAAGTTGAAAAGTTAAAGAAGAATAGGGAAGAAAGAAGACTGCGACAAGCTGAAATAAAGAACGAGAAAGAGAATATGATGAACATGGATCCTGGTAATCCTAATTGGGAGTTTCTCTCCATGATAAGGTAATGATGCTGAACGGACTTGACTGATTTGTAATTATATAAGTATAAGTAGTTAAGCTAACTAATTATAGGTAATTATCGCGGAATAAGGAATTTTATTTTATTTAGTTCAATGAGTTTTATAGTATGTGCTGACGCTGACGATGATAAGCGTAATAGTAGCAATATATAATAAACAAACAGTTAAAGTCAAACGTGTTATCAAAAAGTTGTAATAAATTAGTTAAGTTATAGATATGTATGATGGCAAAATGATATATGTAGTGTTTAATTTTACTGTTGGCCATTAACCCCAATTTTTGTAATTTTTCAGAGAGTATCGCCATAATCTAGAATTCAATCCTTTGCGAGATTCAGACCCTGTTGAAGATCATCAAATTACAGTTTGTGTACGGAAACGCCCTATGAATAAAAAAGGTACCTTCTATGAACTATGTATAACAATAAAATAATTAAAGCATGTTTAACTTTTATTACTAAATATTAAGTCAACTTATTTTCATGCCTAAAGATGATAACGTTTACGTTTAGTGTAGATAGCAAATAATTTGTCGTAAGAATTTAATATTTATAAGTTTATAGTATTTCCTGAACATGGGACTGTACTCTGCTTTCTTGAGATAAACTGTGAAACTTTTGGTTTATTGTATACTAAACGTTTATAAATTAAAAGTGAAGTATACAGATAGTTTGGGGTCTGAGGATTTGAGTTGACATGACATGAAATGAGACATGGTTTTCTAATGAAACGAAAAATGATAACATAATTCGTATTGAGGTATTAAATTTTGGTTTGGTTGCAATTTTTTCAGAATTAATGCGCAAGGAAGTGGATGTGATAACTGTGCCTAATAAGAATCAGATCAGCGTACATGAGCCTAAGCAAAAGGTAGATCTGACCAAGTACCTTGAGAATGCAAACTTTCGCTTTGACTACGCTTTTGATGATGGTTGCAACAACGAAATCGTATACAAGTAAGTTTTACGTTCTATTCTATTGGCTTGTCTTGTCAGACTGAACGTTTAGATGTTTGATATCGTGGTTGGTTTGGTTTACGTTTAATAAATGGAATTGTTGATTTTTTTCTCAGGTATACAGCCAGACCGCTGGTGCAGACGGTTTTTGAAGGGGGTATGGCCACATGTTTTGCTTACGGTCAAACGGGTAGTGGAAAAACGCACACAATGGGTGGAGACTTCAATGGGAAAACTCAAGACTGTCAGAAGGGTATTTATGCCATGACTGCTAAGGACGTTTTTCGACTTATCAAAAGCCCGCAATATCGCCAATACAATCTGAGCATTGCATGCAGCTTTTTTGAAATCTATAGTGGAAAAGTGAGTCGATGATTCTTATTCCGAATGGAAAATATTAAAATTGATAAATGATAATTAAAAGTAACGGAGAATTAATGAGGATTTTGTGCGTATTCTTAGGTATTCGATTTATTGGCTCAGAAGGCAAAATTAAGGGTGTTGGAAGACGGAAAGCAACAAGTTCAAGTCGTTGGGCTTACTGAAAGAGCCGTTGATTCCGTGGAGGATGTATTGAAGCTAATTCAATTGGGAAACGCTGCACGAACTTCCGGCCAAACGTCAGCTAACTCCAACTCTTCTCGATCCCATGCTGTATTCCAAATTGTGCTTCGCTTACCTCAAAATCGTCTTCATGGTAAATTCTCGTTAATTGATTTGGCTGGTAATGAGCGTGGAGCTGATACTTCATCTGCCGATCGTCAAACCCGTAAGTTTTTCATATATTGGCTAGTTACGTAATCATTCAAGCATTTCTGAAGTAATCGGAAGACGACTGATGTTGGGACACTTTATGTCGCAAGCAAGAAATGAAAATTATTGTTTGTAATTTGCAGGAATGGAAGGAGCAGAAATTAACAAATCACTTTTAGCATTGAAAGAATGCATTCGAGCTTTGGGACGTAAAGGTGCTCACTTGCCGTTCCGGGCTAGTAAACTCACACAAGTACTACGGGACTCATTCATCGGTGAAAAGTCTAAGACATGCATGATAGCAATGATAAGTCCAGGACTCAGTTCTTGTGAACATTCTCTCAATACGCTTCGGTACGCTGACCGAGTAAAAGAGTTGGCTCCTAGTGATCCACTTGAAGTTAAAATGATGACTGTTCCCGAAGATGACGTTGAAAATATGGAGAGTGAAAGTGATTTGGCTCAAATTAGATCTCTCAATGTAAGAATTATTTTGTGTTCGAGATCTTATACAGTTTTTAACCATTAATATATTGTTTTCGAAGATTAAAATAATGTTTTCGTGTTGTGCCTTTACAGGAAGGTGAAATGTCAGGAGAGATGCTCACATTCCACGAAACAATAGGAAAAATAACCGAATCAGAGGAAGATGCTGTTGACTTTCACAAATTGGTTCTGGAAACAAACAGCCGGTGGGTTGTCCAGGATAGACAACTCATAAATATGACCAATCAAGTTCAATATGACCAAGAAGGTATTTAAATAACATCTTTCACTTGTAAATTGACTTGTTATTTCAGTAAGTTACAACTAATTGTTTTATTTTTCTTATAGCCTATTGTCAACAAGTCGATGAAATTATCGCCGAAAAGATGCAGATGTTAAGTGAATTGCGTAAGAAAGTCTCCACGTTCCGAAATTGTATAATTGATGAAGAGAATATGTCTAAGAAGCTGACAAGTAATGCACCAAACGCTCGGCGATAAGTCTTCAATTTAGATTTAGATATTCTTAAATTAGTTAATGTAACTCCCGACCTAATTATCTAATTATATACTAACATAACACTCCCTTGAACCTAACCCGACAGATTAATGCAAATTGAAGAAAGATTGATCATGATTCCTCACCCACGTTACTCCTATCTCATCGCTCCTTCGATATCCATAACAGATGAGGATTGAATTCTCGTCTATCTCTCTAGTTGCTTACGAATGATGCTAAGCCTGTGCTTATATTCGGTGTAAGTCTTTAACAGTTAATCATGTAAACCTTCAAACTTAGATATCCGATCAGGCGATTGCGAATATTTATTACCTAGATGAACATACAGATAAAATCTCGATTAATATGGACAGTGGCACAAATTGTGATAGTTTGGATTTTGGATTAATGACAAAATGGACATCGTGGCCCATGTCTCACCTCTTCCATATCTTATTATTGAATACATTATTTATTAGCAACTACGAGCAAATGATTTAAATTCATTAATTACATTATTTTATAATTGATGTTTGTTACTACCGAGTTTTCCTCATTTATTTCAATTACCCATGACACTTTCTTATTTACAAGAATTTAAAAATGCATAGTTATATGCGTAATTAATAGATTTATCTGATAGCAATAACTTTTGAATTGATTTGTATCTATATTTGGCTAGACAATCTCAAAATCTTAATGATATTGGTCGCAACATTCTCTGTAAGGCAATGCAATGGCTGTTGTTATTGATGATATGGCATGAACGTATAATTCTCAATCTTATACTTATCAAATAATTACCTAATTAGTCCATCTTACGATTAGTATCAGTCATTTAATAGCACTATCACTTAATTATTATAAGCGTGAAAAGTACACCACACCATTTCCTAACCAAAGTCAAAATGATTTGTTTGTGCGTTAGCTAGATTAACATATAGATAACAAGTGAGTTATTCGTACGAAATTAAGGAATGCTCAATATATATGATGAAAGAGATAGTGAGTGATAGCGATTTGATTAATAGTATTTGTTACAGTACAAGAGAAGAATAAATGCTATTGTAATAATTAGGTATACACTATAAATTATCATGAAAGAGTATAGTATAAAAGATATTAATTGTACATAATATATGATGATGAGTATCAAAAAATTGCTGTAATTCTAATGATTGATATTGTCACAAGTCTGTCCATTCGTAATAGAATTAATATAATAGGAAGGATTTATAAATGATTCAGGTATTTGCATTGCATGTGCCCTAAATCTTAAAAATTATGACTACACCACTATACTGAATGATATTGAAAATCTATATGTAAGCTAAGCTAAATGTAACTAGAGTACGAAAGTAAAATTAAATTAATATTTGTGCATAAGATTGTTCATCGCAACACATCACATCACATTAGACTAATGTATTCAATTGTACATATGTTAGTTTCGTTAGCATATAGAGTAGTGCATTGGATTTGCGTGGGCGAGATGATTTATTATGAATGTCATAACAGTAGCTGTTAGCTATAGAAAATATACAAACAGCATACCACATAGCTAGTCCTTAGGAAATTATTGTATTGTAATAATGTCATGTCATGTAGGATGCGTAATTGCTACCTTGACCTTTAAAAGATCACCTTGTCTCTGCCTTATTAATATTTATCAAGAGTAATTACAATTACCTAAATGATTTTAATGGAAGTGTAACGTAATAATTAATACCTTTTATTGCCTTACCTTGATGTTGATGTTGATTATTGACGCTGATATATAAACTCAAAGCAAACGCATGCATCTCCAGTTAAATTGCAATTAAATGAGTGAAAATGAAATCATTACTCTTACATAACATTATAATACAGAAACAACTGCCTCTCTCTGCCTAATAATAAATACAAGCCTGCTGCTGCCCCAAATCTTACTAAATACTGAATTGAATGCGGTGCATGTGCAAGTATCGATATTATAATATAACTCTGTATCTTCAGTCAAACTAAAACCTAAAACTTTCTTCTGATCTCTAAATGAAGAGCAGAGTTTTGTTATTTCCATTTGATAACTATTTAACTAGCGAAGACAAAGACAAGACTCAAGAAAAAGAACGCTATTGTAATGTAATACAAAATATGTAGGTTGTGTTGAAATGAATTTTTTGTCATATCATGTCATATGGATGGATTGTGTATTAGTTTGCCTTGCCTTGCAAGCAATAATATGTGGTAGTAGTATGTATACTAGGCTCTAGCAAATAGAACTAGAGTGATTAGATATATAATTTTAGGAAGGGAAAGTAAATACAATAGAAAGAGTTGTGCTGGCTGGGATTTTTTACGTTGTTTTCTATCCGTGTACTGTAAACTATACTACATCAGGCCAGTCCTGTATGTAAAAGTGGTATAGTATGGTATTATGTAATTTAATAAGTAAGACAAGAAACTGATTGATTACTGTTCACTATAACACTTGCGTTACGTCAAGTTGACGTTAGAAATTTGATGATAAATAGGTAGGCGTAGCCGTAGGTTTGTAATGTAACAGTATACATACTAAGCTTATTATATAACCAAATGCAATACATGAATAATTATATGATTTAATTATTTGTGTAAAGTTAACAAGACCAAAATACTTAATGTAAGGGAACCTGCAAAGCAGGGAAACAATATTGTGAGGGGGATATCTAACCAGAGATGCTTTTACACAAAAGTATTATTATTATTCTAGGTACTAGGTTCCATTTTGACTTGTACTAACTTTAGTTACACTAATTTCTAATTGTATAATATTTGTATTTGTACTCAAGCCAATTAGCTAATGTACTGATATTTCGAGCATTTTTTGTATGATTAATTTTAACTAGGTAATTTTGTTTATCGTATGTACTAATTAACGCAACTTTACAGTAGGTAATTATTTCAGTGAAATAATGAGAATATCCTACTATCACTATTTAATGCATGTTTTTTAATTTCAAAGTTCAAGGTAACATATAGGCCCCGAATTAGAAAATACGTCAAAATTGTATTTGGTTTGATTTTGATAGATACAAATAGTTGTATTATAACTATCACAAATTGCTAAATCGCAACAATTTCATGCATTTAATTAATACTATGCTTAATCAAATCAGGACACGAAGGGTTTAGACCAGGATAGAGTAAGTAAGTAAGAAAAGAATAGACGAATTTTGCTAAAACAATGTTATTGAACAAGTGAAACTGAAATGTATCTAATCTACTGTACTGTGTAGTAGTCTATTGATTAAGTACAGACTAATTCTTAGTAGTAGTAGTTTCTATCTTATTTATTAATTAATAATTATGACGATAATAATGTGTTACCTAACTCGAGATGATTACATTCAACTAAATAATTGTAGGCATGTATAAAGTGATGTAGGGTTTTCTTAATGTAATTTATAAATATAAATAATCAATCGAAACCCTGGCTGTAATAGATTTAAGATAAGACGGACAGGACAAAATGATGCAAAAATAAACGGCAAAATAATTGATTAACAAAATACTTGCGTTTTATTCTCATTTATAGTTACTTTATTCATCAAAACTAATAATAAATCTGATTCTAGATTCTAGTCTAGACATTGGATTGGAATTCTAATTCTAAACATGCATAATATCATTTTTTCAAAATCTAGATGAATACATA